>CANXYI011780583.1:0-13227 GCA_948208565.1 Hura crepitans
TCTCTCAAAATTTTCCCTTTCTTCAATAGTATTATCATAGGCAATTAATCCTTTCTTCGGTTATTCATTGGGTCCAAGATTAAAAAGGTTAGTTTTAATGCAATTAATGTTAAAAATGCTCATGTAATGATTATTTGCATACACATTACCATCAGGAGAAAGATCACACAAATAAGCAAATTCATCATTCGTCTTATTAGAAAGTAAATCATTTACCTTGAAGAGGCCACAAAGATACAATTCATCTATAAATAAATCAAAATTTTCTAGCTCAAGCATATCCTCTAATAGGGCAGGATAGACTTCTTCAGTAATAGGTGGCTTCGAGAACACTTCCTCTATCCACTGAACATAAGTAAGATGTCTTGATTCCCAATCTATAACATCGATGAAATATTGAAATCCAAGCTTATAGTGCCCTTTTATTATGGTAGGTTTTAGGGTCCCATCATACTTGATACCCTTCTGCTTGACAAAGTGATCTTCCAATGAGTTACCCCCCTTTTAGGTTACCCTATTTGCTCGGGTCATAGCCTAACCCCTTAGTATCCTTCTGGGTATACAGCTGCAGAGGTTCAGTGATACCTTGCAAATTTTTCCCTCAACTAGCTCTCGAAAAGAAATCCATTTGCTTCATCATTTTGGACACAGTCGAGTCCATGTAATCCTTATAAAGCCCTGTAACATGGAATCCATTGAAAGGCTAATTGGCGATAGCTAGAGTAGAGACAGTATGATCGACTTCAACCTTCATGGTAACGATATTGGCTTCATATGGGAACTTAATTATTCGATGTAGAGTTGAGGGAACTGCTCTTAGCTTGTGGAACCAAGGCCTTCCCAATAGGATAGAAAAGGTAGCAGGTATGTCAATAACTATGAACTCTACTTCATCAATGACTAGTCCCACTTGCACTTGGACTATAAAGTGTCATCATAAGCTACTATAGTGATACTAGAAGGTAATAAGTCCTCTTTCTTAATTCCTAAACTAGCTAAGATCTTGGCAGGGCAAACACAAAGGGAGGAGTAATCATCCATCATTGCACAACCCATTTTCTTCCCATTCACTTTGGCTTTGATAAAGAGGGGCCTATTATGCTCCCTTCCTTCTAAAGGCAAGTCCATGTCTAAGAATGTAATAGGGCTTGTATTGCCTATTTTCATCACTTCTACAAGCTCATCTGGTGTTGTAGCTGTGGAAACAACAACTTGACCTAGGGCTTCAACCACTTTCTGCCTATGTTCTTTAGATGACATTAAGAAATCCAAGATGCTGATGTTAGCTTGAGTCTTCTTAAGACACTTTAACACCACCTCATCCTTATTTGTGTCAGATTCAAGTTCTTTTTCAAGTAGGACTTGACCATTCTTCATTGCTCTCTCTACCATTTCTCCCTCTACCTATATTGGCTTTTTCTTACCCTCTTTAAAATCCTCATTAAAAGATTCATCCCAAAAATTCATGCTCTCCCCAACCTCACGATCACTCTCACTATCCCAAAAACCAATAATTAGGATTGATTTGCTCACCCTTACTCCTAATTCTATAGCTAGGTCAGACCCATAAATTTTCTTGAGCATATACTCTTTAGGAAATTCAAATTTAAGAAGGCATGTGGTGTGGTGTTTTGGTTGTGGGTTTGATGAAGCGTTCAGATCAAGGATTATTTCCAATCAATAAGATCTTGGATGGCTTTTCTAAGGAGTTTACAGTTGTCTATAAGGTGTCTGGTTCTCTGATGATAAGCACAATACTATTCGTGCCTATGATTGGAGGGTAATAGACCATTGAATGACTTATGTGGAAGTGGTTATAGCTTCCCTTCTTTAGTGAGCTTCATCAAACACCATGACAAGGATTTACCAAGATTTGATTACCTGTGGCCTTGAACTACATGTACATCAGCAGTTTTAGTGGAATTGCCATCATTTCCACCAACAAAAGTAGGATTATTGTTCGATCTCTTATAGCCTTTATTCTGATACTCGGCTTTAAGGTCAATGGCAATTTCATTGAACTTTTCCCAGGTAGTAATGCCTTTGGCTATGAGCCCATTGTTCATATAACTATCGACATTTCAAATGAACATTTTGATCTAGTCAATATCTTTAGGCTTCTTTCTCATCTTCAGGATCTTTTCCCTCTACCTCTGGAGATAGTTAGAAAAACTCTCATTGGGCTTTTCCTTAATCAGCTTTAGATCCTTTAAAGTAATCTCAACAATGGTATTATTGATGTATTGCTTATTGAATACCTTTGCTAACTCATTCCAATCCTCTATGACCATTCTCTCTTGATAGTGATACCAGTTAAGAGACTAGCATATGAGGGACATACTAAATAGGCTCACAATTTACTCTTCTGTTAAATGGGTGGCTCTCATGGCAACTGCATACTATTTGAGGTGAGTACGAGGATTAGAAGTTCCATCAAACTTGCTCAGATAAGGAGTCTTGAACTTATGAGGCATTGAGTGATCGGGCCTTAGGCTGATGTCATCTAGGTCAATATCTCTACCCCTAGTTACCAATCTGGACATGACCTCTATTTTTTTGTTTAACTTCTTTAATTAATCATTTTCTTGTGTATTAGAAGGGGATACCTTATTGTAAGCCTTTATCACCTGTGGTATCTCATCATCCGATGATAGGTCATCCTTAGGCTCCCTTACTATCTCCTTCCCCTTATTGGTGCTGAAAGTTTGCCCTACCTTTTGTGGATTCTGCATATGGGACAGAGTATTAGTAACTAGTGCCATCATTCTCCTTTCCATCTCGGCCATTACTTTTATGAACATAACTTTGGTCATATACTCATCAAAAGACACGGTTCCTCACTTAGGTTGCATAGGTGTTTCTGCACTAATCCTACTAAGGTGATTGCCTAATCTCTTCTACTGAGTAGTAAGTGAAGGATCAATGGTGGCTAGACAAAAAGTCTAGGTTAGACATGATAAAAGTACAATATAAGATGTGAAATGTGAATGATACATGATATGCAAATGCATGTTCGTGATGCAACAAAGACAAACACATATAATAATCCTTCTAACCTTATTACTTCCACACTCGTGGTCTTAGTATTCTCCTTAGGTGGGCTTACCTAAGTATCATCAGGGGATGCATAAGTTCAAACATGTGCTTGATTAGGCCTAATACCCTCTTGAATTTAATATGCAAGCAAGAATAGTGACCTTAAGACATTTATATCTTATTTGATGTGAAATTAGGGTAGGCCTATCTCAGACAAAAAGGCACAATGGGCTTGCCCCCACTTTAAATAAGGCAAACTGTAATTAGGTCCACATAGCAATGATAAATGCAATCGCACACACTTAGGGTTATACAACCTAGGGGACATTGCTAAGCTTAACTACATGGGCTTATGGTTTCGGTCAAAAGGCTTATCGGCTCACACAAGTAGAGGTCCCTCCTAATGGGTCTTCCCAGTCAGGGATAATAGCGATCAATTAGTTCACCTTTTCATATACCCAAAGGTATAAGGCTTCTGAGTGATGGATATGCTAGCACTTCTCTATTCTTGAATGAAAAATGGAGTCATGGTTTACAACACCATCCAAGGTAAAAGGGACACAATTTATAAGAAGTGTAATGCATAAGACTGACAAAAATTAGAATATTTTGATGACATATTATTTGGGCACTTTTAGATTAAAATTCCTTATCCATAACAGAGTCGCCACTATAGAGATTATGATATTTTACGGGGGATAAGAGTGGTAAGTGGAGTCACCACCTAGACTCTACACCAGGACCTCTCATCTTTTATACTAGAAAGGTTCAAAATTTTAGATCCTATTTATACCCCAATAATATGTTTTCCATGTATATTGTAACATTTATGAGTCCCTTATTATTCAAGGATACATCATTCTTAATTTACATTGTGTCACTTTTTCATGTATGAAACTAAAATTGTAGTATTTACAGAATATAATTTGTTTGTTTATATCCAAAAAATGGGACATTCGTTATTTGTTAATTGACCTAACAATTACCTATAATTCCAAAAGAATTAGTGGTAATTGCCTAACTCCTATCTTTAGGAGATTGGCCTTCAGAAATACATTTTATTATTATGACTTTTGATTAAGAAAATACAAATTCATTTTATTAGAAAACACCATTTGATTGTGTATAAAATAGTTTGATGAGAAATTTGGGTTTTAACATGTAAAACAAGTTATTTACTAACAATTACAACCCCTAAAATAAACAATAAAGTGTTTACGATGCAAAACCAAAGAGACAAATTACAACACTAAAATGGTCCCACTTCTATGTCGATTAGTCTATGTGGACATCAAGGAGGTCTACTATTAGTTCGTGCATACCATCTTCAAGGAAAGGTTAAGTCCATTTCATCTTTAATCCAGCAAGGGCACTCAATAGACAACTTAAAAAACAATAAAACGAAATGAAGTTAGATCAAGATTATTGACACATGATAAACAAAATATAAACATATTTAGGATAAGTGAATCAAAGGCTATTGATTATATAGGTAAAGCATATTCTAAAGAAACAACCTACAATTCATTATGTATAAGTCTGTGCGGATATATAGCCCTTATGAGAGGGAGTCCGCGTGAACTACCTTCTAGCCCCATACACAATCACATGCTTTCGATTTCAACAGATGAACATATTAATTCACATTAATCAATTAGCATATAACAAAGTACCTTAGAATATAGGATAATATGTACTAGATATAGGTCTGTACAAACCAGTTTACCACATTCTCATGTAAGGTAGAAGGCTGTGCGGACTAACCTATATGCTTGTGCTTAAAGGAACTAAGTCTATGTGGGCCTAATTGCTTATGTGGTTAGATTCATGTGAGGGACCATTAAATCATGCAACATACTTAACATTAGCTATAAGAATTCATTTTACATCCTATGTATCACTACGGTTAGCCTACTCATCAAGAATAGAACTGGGGATAACAAAGTACCACCTTACTTATACATCAATTTTAGAGATTATAGGCCTACAAGACATCAAGAAACCATTCAATAGACCTTAGACATTACCTAGATGAAAGTCTCTTCAAACAATAGCATAGAAGCCTCAGGATTTAGGTAAAGATGGTTAAAATCACTCCTAGTTCAAGCTTTCCAAGCTCCTCTATATTTTTTGCCATTTTAATGTGTGTATTTTCTGGTTGTAAATTTTCCAACCCTTTTTTTATTAATGTAGAGAAGTATTTATACTTCCTCTTTAGGTTTTTCCTCTCCCTGATCTAGAAAGGAGTCTTAATCCTTAAAGGATTCTAGCTTTTAGACTAAATAGGTTGGATTCTTCCCTCGGAGTGCTTTTCCGATCGGTAAGTCCTGTGGACTTATCCATACTAGTCTATACATACTAGGCTTTTTGGTATGATGGTTTGTGGTCCTCATGGGATGGACTTTGGCCTGTTCATGTAGTTAGTCCGTGTAGAAATGGTTTAGTAGGTCCGTACGAATGTACCTCTTAATGGTTTTGTGTTATGCTTGAGAGTTTATCTCTAGCTATCGTTATACATCAAGGTGAGGAGTCTATAGGTACCAAGGCCTTACTTATAAGGCCTTTACCATCTTCCCTCCTTTTTGATGTGGGATAGGTTGCCTATCCATCCCAAACATGGTCACTCCACCTTGAGACACAATGTTCTTTACTACCACACTACATGGGATAGGTTACCTATCTACCTTAAGCGTGGTCCTCTCTACCTTAGGATACAGCATCCTCGCTGTCATACATTTACTTTGGAAGGTCAAGCTCTAATATCAATTGTAATGCCCTGGCCCACCTAGCTAGTATTGTTTGCTTTGGCTTAGGTTGCCCGATCACCTCACAGCTTTATCCCTTGGGTGTAATTCCTTGGTACCTAAAAATGGGCTAACTAGGGGTACTAAGGCCTTACTTATAAGGCCTTCACCATCTTCCCTCCTTTTTGATGTGGGATAGGTTGCCTATCCATCCCAAGTATGGTCACTCTACCTTGAGACATGACATTCTTCACTGCAACATTATATAGGATAGGTTACCTATCTGCCTCAAGCGTGGTAAAAATTTGATATATTAATTAATACTTAAATTAAGCCTTAACATACATATTTCATAATATATTTTAACTTAAACATTATTACATATTCAAATGCTTTCTTTTATACCATATTTCACATACAAATAACAACTTATTTGATTAACTCTATATAGAATCTAACCTTATTCCAATAATATTATTTTCATTATTTTCCATTAATTTCCCACACTTCCATTAACATACATATATCCAACATTTTTATTACTAACATAAACTATATTCCATATAATCATATGTGATCAACTTTCTCACTTCCTCCATATTATCAAACCAAATAATTAAATCATTTTAAACATATTTATATAACTTAATCATGCCTTATACTTGCATTAAACACAACTTAATCACAAACCAAGCAATTTCCATACACACATCGAAAAGACTAAGCTTAGAGTAGATAGGTAACTTATCCCATACAGTGTGGCCGTAAAGAACATTGTCTCTCAAGATGGAGTGACCATACATGTGATGGATAGGCAATCTATCCCACATTGGAAAGGAGGGAAGATAGTAAAGGCCTTAGTACCCCTGGTTAGCATGCTTTTAGATGCTAAGGAAGTTGGGCCTAAAGGATAAAGCCGTGAGGTGATAGGGCAACTAGAGCCAAAGTAGACAATACTAGTTAGGTAGGCCAAAGCGTTACAAATGGTATTAAAGCTTGACCCTTCCTAGTACAAGTATGACAGTGAGGACATTATGTCCTAAGGTAGTGGGGACCACACTTAGGGTGGATAGGTAACCTATCCTATATACTGCAGTAGCAAAGAACGTTGTGTCTTAATATGGAGTAACCATGCTTACGATGGATAGGCAACCTATCCCATACAGAAAAGGAGGGAAGATAGTGAAGGCCTTTTAAGTAAGGCCATGGTACCCTTGGTTAGCATGCTTTTAAGTGCTAAGGAAGTTGGGCTTAAGGGATAAAGTCGTGAGGTGACTAAGCAACCTAGGCTAAAATAGACAATGCTAGCTCGATGGGCTGAGGCATTATAATATGTATATAAGTTTTAGTGTGATGTATATAAACATGCTATTTATCTGAATGTTTTATTTTTGTGGTTTTCTGGTGATTTTCTACCTGAGGCCCTACGTGTTATGTGAGTGTATGTTAATGATGTGATAATGCTATTGAGTGGACTAGAAGGGTCCATAAAGAGTTAAATTGATAATAATGATATTAAAAGTGTTTTTAGAGATGAAAAAAAATCATGATGTAACCCAAGTAGCTGTTGTACTACCTAATTTTTTGTACACATTTTGAGGGTCTGTTAAATGGTTATCTATATCTTTTATACCTCTTATAAGTATAGTTAAGGGATAGATAGAGAAGTTAAGCAATACATGATCAAATAATAAATAAAGTATAAATGTTTAATAGTATAGGCCTAGAGCAATTTTAAGGCGGGTGACGTGGTGGAAAGTGCTTCGCTTATCGAGTTTTTGAGGGAATCTAGTAAAGGGTCTCATATCAAGAGATGTGCCTAAAACTTATATGAAATGCATTTGAATTAGGATATTATTTGTATGGAATAAAAACTCAGAAGATACACATGGTGCATTTTTACAAGTAGGTACAATAGATTGTCATGTGTGTATATACAAAAAGGATATATGTTAGATGTATAAGGACAAACATAAGTAATAAGCCTTTCAACCTTATTACTACCATACAGTGGTCTAGCCATTTCTTTCCTAGGTAAGGTTACCTAAGCATTATTGCGGGATACATAGCTTCAAATATAAGCTTAATTAGGCCTAATAACCTCTCATATTTAAAGCGCATGCAATGATAATAGCCTATAATATTTAAGTTTTGTTTAAGGTGAAATTAGGTTAGGCTCATTCTAGATGAAAGGCACAATGGGCTTGGCCCCACTTTAAATAAGATTAAATGTAATAAGCCCATATAGCACTCATAATGCAATTACATTCACTCAGGGTCATACAACATAAGGGAAGTTGCTAGGCTTAACTAAATGGGCTCTTGGTTTGGTCAAAAGGCTTATGGCTCTTACAAATAGAGGACCCTCATAACTGGTCTTTCCAATCAAAGATAATAATGATCGATTAGTTCACCTTTTCACATACTTGAAGGCATAAGGCTTGTGAGTGATCAACATGCTAGCACTTCTCCATTCTTGAATGAAAAATAGACTTATGGTTTACAGCACCATCTAGGGTAAAAGGAAAACAATTTATATATATAGTGTAATACATGGGACTAATAAAAATTAAAATATTTGGATGACATTATTTAGGCATTTTTAGATTCAAAATTCTTAGTTCCCAGTGGAGTTGCCATTATAGAGAAAATATGTATTTTTATCGGGGACGAGAGCGGCTTAGTGTTTTTGGAGTAGCCACCTAGCCTCTACACCAAGACCTCTAATCTTTTATACTAGAATGGTTTGAAATTCAGATGTTATTTATGCCCTAATAATATGCCTTCCTTTTATATTTTAATGTTTGTCAATCACATATTAAGCAAGCATCCATTGTCAAGTTAAATGTTCATGTCACCTTTTTCATGTAAAGAAAGTAAATTGTTGTATTCAAGATAAACATATTAGTTTATACATTTTGAAATTAGGTCATTCATTATTATGGTGTGACTTAACAATTACTCATAATTCCATAGGAATTAGGGGTAATTTTCTAACTCCCATCTTAATGAGATTAGCCTTTATTAAAATACATATTTAATATGGCTTTTGATAAGAGAAAACTCAAAACCATTGTTATTAAAAAATAGCAATTAATCAAATAGAAAACATTTTAATGTGAAGTTAGGTTGTTATGTGTAAATAAGTTGTTATGCTACCTATTACAATCCAAAATAATCAATAAAATTAAAAGGGTATAGAACTAGATGATATAATATGAAATATGAAATTTGTCCTATCTGTGCATCATGAGGTTCATACAGACTCAATAGTGCTCTAACATACATCTATGTGGACTAATACTCATATAAATGACTAAGTCTATCTAGGCTTCCCTATTTAGCTAGAAGTATCACTTGCAAGCAACTTAAAGGAACATATTTGATATAATGGAAAAAGGCTTAAGAGGGCCATAAGGAAGGATGAAATCACTAAATAACTTAACACAAATATGGATGAATCATGGCTTATATTTTGAGATGTTTATTAGTGTAAATGGCATATATTTTACTATCTATAAAGAAAACATAAGTGAACACATATGAGGATTCAAAATACTTATCCGCATGGACTATGTTCATTATGAAAGGGAGTCCGTGTGGACTACAAATAGAGACAATATATGGGAAACTTGATCATCTGTGCAGACTATGTTTCTCATAAGGGGGAGTCCATGTAGATTGCATGTTATGGCAGAGTTGTATGAAACCTAGCCATCCATATGGACTACATTCCTCATGAGAGGGGGTTTATATGGATTGCATGTTAAGATAGACATGTATGAAATTTAGTCATCTGTGTGGATTACATTCCTTACGAGAGGGAGTCTATGTGGAATTTATGCCAGTTATATGATACCAGTGGTTGCTCATACACTAGTCATGTGATACAATAATATTCACATATATAAACATGATAGAGATCAAACATAGTTCATGAGAAACAATGAAGACACTATTAACTTAAGGTTTGTACGGATATAACCTTACATATGAATCGACATATGCAGTCTATATCGATATGAACATGCTTAAAGTTAAGTCTATGCATTTAGGATTAAAATAATAGAATAATTACAACATGCCAGAAGTTAATTTGTACATAATAAAATGATTTATAATAGTGATCTAGGATTAACAAGAATCACCTTTACCATGACAAATCATAAAAGATCATTAGGCCCATGTGAACATTAAAAAAGTGTGTTACATGTGCAGTAGGAGGCCTCATATCTTACCTTATTAATAAGCTCTCAAGTGATAGCATAGTGTAGGAGTTTAGATGAAATTATTTTAAGTGTGGGCTAATAAGACTAGTAGATCATATCCTAGTTAGAGTTCTCACTTGAACTCTTGAACAAGGGTTTTTAGTTGCTATTAAATAGCCTCCCCCCTTCTATTCATACCTAAAAAGGGTATTTATAGGCTTAAGGTTAAGAGTCTCCCATCTAGTAGTGATAAAAATACTTTTAGGATTAGGAGATAGAGTATAGATGGGAATCACGTGCTTTTAGAAACGTTCATGTCGACAAGTCCATATGGACATAGACTTCTTAGTCCGTATAGACCTAAGTTGTATGCTTTCTTACCAATCCATAGGATTTCGACAAAGGTTTTAGGCTAGGTTTGATTTTTTCTATACAGACATAAGCTTAGACTTATTTAGGCAAACCATAGGCATTGGGCTTAATAGAGTTGGTTAGGCTAGCACGGACCTAGTTATAGTTTGTTCGTGTGGACTAATGGCAAGATAGTTCATGCAGACTAGCATTCTATGTAGATTATGCTATTACTCAAGAACTTGTCTTTAGTTATCATCATAGGCCCAAAGGTGAGGCATTTAAAGGTATCTCATGAAGCTAAATATCAAACTTACTAAATAGGCATACAATTATTTGTCCCTCAGCTTCTGTAGCACCAACCTTATATGCCTATCATGATTTTCCTTAGTATTAGAGTGCACTAGAATATCCTTAATGAAAACCATAATAAATTAGCCTAAATATAGGTGAATGAGTCAATTCATAAGGTCCATGAATGCTATAAGTGCATTAGTCAACCTAAAAGGTATCACCAAAAACTAATAATGCCTATATCTTATCTTGAAGGCAGTCTTATGTATATCCACATCTTTTACACTTAAATGATAATACCCAAACCTTAAGTTAATCTAAGAAAAGGCTTCTGCTCTCTTTAATTGGTTAGATAGATAATCAATCTTAGGGAGAGAATAGTTATTCTTCACAGTTAACTTATTCAATTACTTATATTAAATACACATTCTCATACTTATGTCTTTTTTCTTCACAAACAAACTATTGCTCCCTAAAGAGTCATTGTATCATTTGAAAAGAAAAAAGAAGAGGGCTAGTAATTGAATTCATTTAGTTAAGCATAACTAAAAGATTATTTTAATTAAGAAGTATATATTTTATTCTCTTAAAGACAAAATAATTAACCAGAGTATAATGCTAGCACAAACATATGGATGAGTACAGATGAGGGGAAGTTAATAAAGGAAGTAAGGATTTAATTGGAAAAGAAAATTAGTAAGAGAATTAAAAATGTAGTAGGAGGTATAAGTAAGTTTACATATAGAAGATTAAAATCTTCTTTAATCAATTTATGCAAAGAGAAAAGAAAACAAAGGATGAAAAAGGAAGGGAAAGAAACCAAAAAGAAAAAGAGGTAATGGCATAAAGAAGTAAAGAGAGAAATAATATCAGACGCTATAATCCTTCAAATTGTAGGATTTGAAGCTGACAGAATAGAACTCTATGGTAGGTATTGACAATTCAATCTCACACGATAGAAATGTCAATTTTTGGAATGGAGGTAGCTACTATAGTGCATCAGTGTTACCAAAAAGATTCAAAATTCAATTATTTTCTTTAATATTGCACTAAAATTCCAAGGGGCAATTGGGGAATTAGCATGTAGAAAATGAATTAAAAGGAGATTAGAAGGAATTGAAGGGCTAATTGTAGGTTGAATTTTCTAGTATAATAATGTTGATTATTTTTGCTTGCAGTAATTGGTATAGTTCTCAATTTTTCGTTTCTTTAACTCGGATTTATTAAATTTTGAAAGAATTTCTTATTTTGTTAAATTGCTTGTTGGGGCCTATTTTTTTATTTTTCTTGATTAAGAATGGCGATTAGAGTAGCATAATATAGTAAAAGTGGCTATCATGGGGAATGGTGTGACATAGTTTAGAATTATGTTTTGTTAAATGGATTTGAGCTACAGCAATTATATAAGGATAAAATTAGGTGATAGATAAGGAATTCAATTATATTAACATTCTAGAGAGCTTAAATACTATAGTCGAAGCAAGTTAAACAAATGAGATGTTGGAAGTTGTTGAATTTGTGCATAATGAAAGGTATTAAAGTGTGTAGAGGGTCAATGATGGCATTGTTGGTGATATTGCAAATGTAATAGTAGGCATAGCTATAGTTTCTAATAGTTTAGGGATAGTGTTAAGTGGATCTTAGTCAAATTGAAGGTTAAGCATATAGTCGAAAGTGTACTAAGTGAGGGAGTTAGTTATAGAAGAATGAATAGGGTGTTGGATCATTGTTGCAATTTTAATAGTAGCAAAGGAGTGAATTGGGGCCATTAAAAGGGAGACAAGTGTAAAAGGGTTGAGGGACACACATGATATATGTGGTTGATACATATATAAGTTGTGTGATAATGAAGGAATTTTATTTTTATGTAGAACACCTGCAATAAGCAGAACGTTCATAAGGGAAAAAGATAGAGAGAGAGCTAGTTAAGAGCATAGGCCTAAGAGTAATCTAATGGTGATTTTTAAGGTATGTTGCCACTCTTTCATGCTTTTTTAAGATTTGTTTAATTGTCAACTTTTTGTATTTAGTTATAGCCAATCATTTTATGATATAAGGCAAGTAGGAGTTTTTAACATGTAAATAAAAAGGAGAACCAAGTTAGTTTCTTTTATGTTTGAATGCATACCTAAGTTATATGTCGTAAGATGGGCTAGACATGGATAGTAACAGAAAAGAAAATTAAATGTCGAAGAATCTTTATCGACTTCTAGTTATTAATCCAATAACTTTGTAATTTTAGTATGTATATGAAATTTCAGTACATGTATTTGTCTTTCTTAAAGTGTGTAAATAATAAGAAAGGTATTACATGTCTCATTATGCTTGAATTAACATTTTATGTATGATATATGTTATGTAAATTAATGAATAATAGTGAAACATGTGTGCACTTATGTGCTAGGTGTATGAAGCTTAGATTTAATAAGAAAATGTGTTATGTAAACTATATAATTGATAAAACAAAAGTGTAATGGGTTAATTTAAAGCTTTAGCCAAAAATCTTTTATGAGTGAATTAGCCTTTAGAACCTACTCTGGAGTATTTAACTTGATGTTCTTCCGATGCGATGGTTTATGCTCGTATATATTTAT
>CANXYI011780603.1:0-16725 GCA_948208565.1 Hura crepitans
TTCATTAATTATCGATCTACATTAAGTGGCAACTTCTGACAATTCCTTATTGCGAACTTGTCTAGCTTACAATGGTGACTCCACTGAGGAGAAGTAATATCACACTTCTCAAAATATGGTTGGCACTAAAATATTATCTGCCAATCCATGTATTAAGACCTATATTAAACTTTAAGACCACGAGTATCCACCTTTTTTGGAAGCCACAAAACGCTCAAGCTTTTAAACAACTTAGTGTATAAGGGTTACGTTCCACCCAGTCCATCTCTAAACCTTAAGTTTTATATAGGATAAATCGTAGATCCACCTCTAAGTACTCTTTTATTATGATGATCTAAACTCTTGGTAATTAATTTTAACTTGAAAACTATTTATATCCTCCTTAGAATTCTAAAGAAAGTCCATTGTTCCTTTTTTCTATAGAGAAAAGGTTATAACCTACTTCAAATAAACTTAACTAGATAGAATTCAAATTTAATAAGTAGCACGTTATAAGTAGAATTCAGATATCTTAGTTAATGTATGAATTAAAGCCTAACTAGGATAGAAACACACTTATCCTTATGTGGAAGTCATAAGGCTGGAAGGAAATTATTTATTGTATTGTGACAACCATGTATACATGTATTCAAACTTAAGCTAAATATAGTTATTTTTACAAAATGCAATGTAGTTACCACAAGTTCTCAACCTACGTAGACTAGGAATAGAGGTAGATGATTGATAAGGAATTTACAAGATAATATGTCAGTCAATAAAAAGTTGAAGTAGTTCTTAATTCATATACTAGAAACATATACAAAGGCACTAGATGAAAAAATGAATACCAAGTTTGCTCCCATTAAAACTAGCCTTGGTATAAGCGAGGGTGGAGCTAGTAAGGATAAAGGAAAAAAGGTTGGTAAAAGTTAATGATAACTTCAAGGACATAGAAGACTATGCAAACCAAAAAAAGGGAAAAAGAAGTCAAGGTTGCATGGTGGAAGGCCAATGCAGAAGTTAGACAAGAAATAGATGAGTTAAAGAAACTAGTGCAAGGGCATAAGAGCTTTGCATTAAAGGATTTGAAGTCTTTTATTATATTTAGAGAAGAGGGGCTTTCTAGTAAGTTTAAAATGCCTGAATTATCAAAATTCAATGGGAAGGGAGACCCTAGGATGTATGTCAAACAATATGCCACAATCATAGGCACCAATAGTTTAAGTGAAAGATAAATTACAAATTTTCTTGTCTTATCATTAGAAGGGGCACTGGTCAAGTGGTTTCATAAGTTAGACAAAGCTATTACATAGAATAGACTAAGTTGGTTGGGGCTTTCACTAAGCAATATGCCTTTAATGCCAACATTGAAATTTCACTATATGACCTCGAGCTTGCCAAGTAAAAGTCCAATAAGAGTTTTTCTAACTTTCTATTGAGATTGAGGAATAAGGGGGCCCAAATGGAATCTTACCTTTAGAGAAAGACCAAGTAAGGATTATAGTGGAAAAAACACTTCCTTATATTGCTAATAAACTATAATATCTTCCTTTAAAAACTTTTTCGAAGGTATATAATTATGCTTTAAGGGTTAAAGACGTGGATAGATAAAAGAAGCAAACATGGAGGAATAATCTGGGGTTCAAATCATCTAATCAGAAGTTAGTTAACATTCATGTCGGAAGAAAATACAAGTTCTTGAACTTGGGAAAATCGTTATTCAAAGTTTTGGAGAAACTTAAAAAGAAAGGTCTAGTCATATCACTTGCCCCTAAACCACCACCGAATCACTTACCATCCAATTAGAACCCGGATGCCTAACGTAAATACCATCAAGGTAAAAGACATAATACTAATAATTTCATTCATCTGTGTGATATCATTTAAGACTTGATAAACATTAAGACTCTTGCAAATCTAAGCAAAAATTCTCTAAGCATCAAGAACAACCAAATGCCTAATCACAATAAAGTTCTACCTCCCCAAAATGTACTAATGGTAGGATCAGGGCTATGAGAAGAATTCGTATTAGATTCCTTTGTCAAAGTAAGGGCAAATAAAAAGAAAGTAGCTATATTGCAACTTAACATCTGAAACAATGATGAAGAGAAGAAAGCTACTAACTTTTAGGAGGAAATAAGTGATGAAAAATCTCCTAAAATAAAGAGTGTTACTCAAAGTTGAAGATTTTATAATAAAAAGGATAAAGAAACTAGAAATTAAGATATTTCACCAAAGGAGAAATAAAAAGACCTGGTCCTAAGGTAGTTGAAGAAAACTTAAGCATATACAAGTGTATGGGATCTTTTTGTGGCCTCTAAAAAATAGAGAGAATCTCTAATAAAGGCCTTGGATACCATATATACCAAAACTACTGCCATATCAGAAAAAGTAGTTAATTCCATAGTAGATAAAACCATAAGACTTATCTTCTTCTCTAATAAGAACCTCCCAATGAAAGGAATGGACCATAATAAGCCTTCATATATCTAAGCTAAAGTAAAAAGAAAATGCATAACATGTGCCATGGTATATGATGAATCTACCATAGATGTTATACCTTTAAGGCTTATAGGAACCCTTGGGCTAAAGAAAGAAGATTTAGAGGTATCTAATATGGTTATTCGAGCTTATGATGACACCAAATGTAACAATGAAGAAACCTTTACTACTCTAATGAAGGTGGGACCAATTAAAAGTGAAACTTTCACTGTTTTAGATATACTTATGACTTTTGCTATACTTTTAGGATGTCCATTATTCTATAAACTTGGTGGAGTACTATCTACACTTCACTAGATGATCAAATTCCCTCTAAATAATGAAGTGGTAGAGACAAAGGCTTCAGTTGCAGGTGACATCATCGTAAGCCTAAATTTATATCAACCCCCACTATTAGGATTCCAAGTAGCCATGATATAAGAGGATGAGATAGATCCCTACATATCAAGCATCATGAAGAAATTTGGCTTCTTTCTAGGAATGGGTTTAGGTCAAAATGGTAAAGAAGTCCCCACTTTCCCAGTTTTCAAAGGTCAAACACATAAGAGAGGATTGGGATATAAAGAGATAAATAAGATGCCTAAATAAGGAAACAAGTTAAGTGATTTCTTTAGGAGTAATAGCAATTCTTATACTAGCTCACTCGAACCTATACAAATCAAAGGTATATTTAAATCAAGATTCGAAATATTTACAAATTTGATAGTTGATCGAAGAAAATAGGAATCAAAGGGCAATGGGGAAGAGATTTTGAAGAAAAAATACTTGATCTTGGAGCATCGAAGGATTGAAGAAATCTTAAACTAGATGTGATCGCTACCACTCGAGATTTTATCTGAGACTTTGTACATAATATAATTGATAGTTCTTTAGACAATTTCTTTTTGCCATTAGATTTGTTTGATGGTAATGTTTTCACATCAAAATCAATATAGCTAACTCTAATTTTGCTTTTTTTTTTTACGTCTTACCTGATGGCTTTATACTTTATGATGATTATCTAATGAACATGTTAAATATTAACTTTATCCATGCATCATAATTTAACTTAGGAAACGAATAAAATCCTAAAATCATATTACTAGCATAAGACTTATCATTTGAAGAAAGAAAATTGATGGAAAAAAGTACTAAAGAAACATGAAAAGGTATTCACCTGGTCTTATAATGATATGTCTGGTATTGATCAGGACATAGCTCAACATTACATCCCTTACCAAAATGCCAACCCGTCAGATAAAAGTTATGAAGAATGAGATTGAAATGGGCCAACAAAGTCACGGAAGAAGTAAAAGTCACAAAAGATGTAAAGAGGTAAATAAAAGCCATTTTTTAAATATAATAGAATTCCCCACTTGGTTAGCTAATATAGCACTGGTACCTAAAAGGGATGTCTATGTAAGAACATGTGTGGATTATAGAGACCTAAAAGAAACTTGCCCAAAGGATGATCTCCCACTCCCTCATGTTGATGTACTCATTGACAATGTTGCCTTACATGCCATGTATTCCTTAGTAGATGGGTTCGCAGAAAAATCCTCCTGGCGATTATAAATAGGATAAAAACCATCTTTATCACCGAATAGGGTATGTATTACTACAAAGTCATTCCATTGGGACTAAAAAATGCTAGTACCACTTATCAACATATGGCCACCACTTTATTTTCATGATATGATGTATAAAGAGGTAGAGGTATACGTAGATGATATCATTATAAAGTCCAAAACTAGGGAAAGACATGTAGAAGCCTTAGAGACATTCCTAGCAAAAGTGAAGACATATTAACTTAAGGCTTAACCTTAAGAAGTGTATATTCGAAATCACCTTAAGCAAACTTTTAGGATATGTAGTAAGTTAAAGGAGCATAAAACTTTTAGCTAAATTAGCAAAATGGATGGTAATTTTACAAAAGTATGGCACTAAGAAAATGACAAAAAGAATGGTCATAGCTGAATTCTTGGCTTGATAATACACTACAAATGACTCCAAATGGGAAATAGAATTCCCTAATGAACATCTAGGGGTAATAAGTATACAAACATGGTAAATGTTCTTTAATAGAGCCAGCATTGGGGCAATATTGTTACCACATGGGAGAGAACCAATTCCCTTGGCAAAAAGGCGTAAGTTTAAAGTAATTAATAACATGGCTGAGCATGAAACATGTTTATTTGATTTGGAATCTCTTGTAGCTTTGGGGTGAGAGATGTAAAAGTATAAAGGGATTTATGTTAGTCACTCACCAAGTAGAAGGAAAATGAAAAATAAAAGAAGATAAGTTGAGACCCTATGTGAAAGCAATCAATAAGACAAGGAAAAAAATTTCCACTTAGTTTCACTTTATTCCTAGAGAAGGAAATCAAATGACTCATGCACTAGCAAGCTTAGTAAGTGTGTGGGAATATAAGGGAAGATTGGAATCACCGTTTATAGTAATAACCTTATTTTCTTTACCATTTTAGGAAGTGAAGGAAGTTGAAGTATTGTAAATAGGTGGAGATGTAGAGAAACACCTATGGTACCATGATATTAAAAACTACCTTAAATGGGAAATTTCCCAAAGGAAATTAGTGATAAGGATAAAATGGCACTAAAATAGCTTACTTCACAATTTTTATATTTCAATAATCAACTTTACAAAAGACAATTAAATGGAATACACCTTAGGTGTATAGATGAAGAAGAAGCCAAAGAAGTCATGAAATAAGTGCATGCTAGAACTTATGGCCCGTATATGAATGGTCTGGTATTAGTAAAGAAAATATTAAGCAAGGATATTATTAAAGTACCATTGAGTTAGATTGCTTTAAATTTGTTAAGAAATGTCATGAGTGTTAAATTCATGCCAATCTCAAACACATGTCGCCTATAGAGTTGCGTAATCTATCATCACCTTGGCTTTTTTCATCATGGGGATTGACATTATTGGGGTAGTAAGACTAAATTATAATGGGCTCAAATTTATTATTATGGCCATAGATTATTTTTCCAATGGGTAAAAGCCTTATCTTTTAGCCAACTAGGGACGAAACAGATGAGGAAGTTCATTGAATGTCAAATCATTTGCAAGTATGGGGTACCTAACCTTATAGTGACTGATAATAGTGACCAATTCCAAGGGGAAACCAAAAGTCTATTCGAGAAATATGGGATTCAACACCATAAGTCATCCTTATATAACCTTCAAGCTAATGGAGTTGTAGAAGTAGCTAATAAAATAATAAAAATGATATTGGCTAAATTGGTAAAAAGTTACAAGGATTGGGTGGAGAAATTTCCTTTTGCTTTCTAGGGTTATAAAATAACCATTAAAGCATCCACTAGTACAATACCAGATTCTCTAATATATGGGATAAAAGTTATGCTACTAATAGAGTTAAAAATAAAGTCCTTAAGGGTGGTCCTTCTCGAAACTAACTTTCTTAAAATAAAATGAACAAATAGTAGATATAAGAAATTAACCCTACTAGATAAGAGGAGATTGAGAGCCTCATATCATAACCATCTCTTTTGAAGGAGGATGGCAAGAGTCTTTAACAAACGACTTAAGCCTTACAAGATCAATGAAATATGATCTACTCCTAAAGTAGATGGAACCTAATTACAGGAGCTAATGGGCAAATATAAGCTTAATTAGGAGGGTTCATTCATAGTTAAACATCTTTTAAAGAATGGGGCAACCAAACAATCTGATATAAAGGGAAATGAGTTCCAAAAACCAATGAATTTAGGTCATTTGAAGAAGTACTTCACTTAGAGTTTATGATAGTAATGACCTTCTAAAATTTTGTATTGCGTGGATAAAGCTACTATTAGTATAGTTGTTTTGATGATTATTGTAATGTCTTAGTGTTACTTAAGACAAGGTGATTAAATGAATAAGTAAAAGCTAGGGTTCCTTCTTTGTTCCCTTATTTATGATTATTGGCAAATATGATGGTGAATTGTGTAAATAATATTGAAATAAAAATCATCAATTATTATACAAAATAGAAAAGTACAATAAAAAGGAAATCCTACTAACCAAAATTAAACTATTAGTTATATTATGCCAAGTTTAAGGAAGTTAAAACTCAAAAATTAAGAAGAAAACAAAACAGGTCTAGTGATAATGCTTTAAGCTTGAGCAATTCTTAAAGGAGCAATCACAAAAGCCTAACCGCTTATTTTAGTAACCTACTCATGATTTGTCAGCATTAGAGTAGGTCAGAATAATAGACTCAGCTTCCTCTTCCACATTAATAATATCTTACATAAGTTGTATAGGCAATATTCAAATCATGTCACGTCTAAACTTAGATCCCCAATAACCATTTCTCATAGTAGATAGCTCGTTAGGAATAGAAATATGTTAATGTTGTCCAAACTGGCGCTTTAAGTGGGAAGGTGTATACCAGCTAACCTTCTCAAAGCCTAGTAAGACTATGACACCTTCAAATAAAGGAAGAGTCAAATGGGCCAACCTTCATTAATGACAAGTAAAATGAATAGCATTATCAGTGAGTCCCTTCATGAATCGAACCTAATCCTTGGTATTATTCCTAGTAATATGGATCTACTTATAATGGTAAAGTTTAGATTGGTATCCCATAAGTTCTCCTTAGGAAGAAGTATCATTAATTTCTCCCGAAGCCATAATTAAAGAAGTAATAAGCTACTAGTGAAATGAGAAGTAGGATTTTGGCATACCTTATCTAAACCTAGTAAAGTCTCAGCCAAAATCAAAGGAATCGGGTTAAAGCCTCTATGTAGGTGATAAAGAAACTTGGTTATCAAGAATTCACCTTTACTAGAAGGAGTGACCAACTGAAACTGACATATAAGCCAACAAGCAATGATATTTATCCTCCTCATATCAGGATAGTCATTCAAGAACAATAGTTTCTCTAAGTTAAGTTGAAGGTTCTTAGTTAAACATAAGCATATTATGGTTGATCCAACCCAAAAGTTAGAGTTAATTGAGTAGGATAAGGTATGTACAGATCAAGCTCAATCAAGGAGTGATCACACTAATAGAAGAACTCTATAATAGCTTGAAACTCCTCAATTAAAGGGAAAATCTCTTGGGGACCAAACGAAAGACATCATCCATGGAATCCCAAAAGCGAGTAGCAGCATTTAGGAAAGGCATGTCTAGTCTAATTAGAGCTAAGAAACTCAGACTAGCTAGTCCCATAGGCCTGAGCATGTTCTAATCATCATTAGATAAGTTATTAAGAAATGAGAGCAAAAGATTGAGAAAATTGGAAAATATGATGGAAACTATTGAGGAATGAAAAAAAAAATAACAAATCTAAGTTGAGATGCATTGCAAAGGGCTAGAAAAAGAATTAGAGAAACCTAGTTAAAATAAAAAATATAGGAAATCGTCATGTAGATATACCCTGATACAACCTAAACCACCACACAGCACTACATAAACCAGCGTGGATGTAATATTCCATCACGCAGATAGTTTGTTGATAAGGTAAATTTCTAGAATATGGGGCACCAAAATCAAAGAGGAAAACAACTAAAAGGAAACATGATCATACTCGGAGTAGGATATAACAATCACACAGAGGGTTTTTTATTTTAAGAATGACATTGATGGTTAACATCCATGCAAATATCTTTTACTAATACATGAGGGTAAGAAGTAGTGGCCCCAATGACAATAAAAAAAGGCAAGATTATTGGAAATATTTTTAGTATATGAAGCAGTTAGCCTTAACAACAATAAAAATAACAAAACTATTAAGAATATTTTCAGGAGATAGAATAATCTTTTTAGTGTTAGAAAAAAAGGAGTTAATCTATGTTAGATATGGTCAGAAATACAACAAATTCAATCCAAGGTACTTCATTAAGTAATATGTATAAAGTTGTCCATAAAGTTCAAAAAAATAAATACAACAAGAAAAATAGAGTCATAAGAACCAGCAAAAGAATCCCCTGAAACTAGCTAACTAAGGCCAAATGACCATTCTCTGAATTAAAAGAAGCATGGGCTAATCTAACCACCTCTTTAAAATTAACTCTTAGCTCTTTCAACCTCCACTAAAAAGCCTTAAGCTCAGTGCCTTGATCATCGTAGAGTTGCCTCTTCAGAATTACCTATCTCTCGAGGTGAGAAATTATTTGCCTTTATTCCTATGACATCCTAAAAATAGATCGTAAACACATTGTAACTGCTTAAAGTTTTCTAAAAAAATCCGTATATCATGTATACATATAGAGTAGGAATTACATACACTAGCTCTATGGGTTTATGCTGTAAGCTCACTTTTTAAGCTAGCATGAGTCTTCCAACACACTCTAATGATTCCCTTGAACACTACAAAAGTCAAACATGAAAGTTAAGCAAATAATAAAAAGAAATATCAATAAAGAAAACTTACCATACTAGTAGTAGCCAGAGTAAATAAAGTGCTTAGGTGAGAAACTTCAATAGTGCTTTTACATAAAACCCCCTTATAGTCATAAAAACTGAAATAGGGATCAAGTCTCATAATAATCACCCAGTTCTCTAGCTAATGAGGATATTCTAATAAGAGGCTATGAAGAAGAACTATCCTCCTAAATAGACAGGGTGACAAGCTGGGAGTCAAGCTAAATTATAAGAAAAAAGAGAGAAAAAGCAAAAAATGAAGGCCCTTAAGAACATATCAATATTGATGTAGAAGAGGCCACACGAACCATCCTTAAGAGAGCTCCTAACAAAAGCAATGTAGTTGGCTCTCCTATCTAGTAAAGTCACAACTCGAATGTAGCTCTCCCTTGCTTAACCAACTCAATAGGAAAGATAAAAGCACTCAAATAGGACTCTCGGGATCCTCTAGATCATGTCTAAAGTGAGGATATCTATGCCACTGTGAAACCCTCTTTCCAAAATACCAACATCTAAAGGATGGATCCTGCAAGAGGTATCTCTGCTCAATATAGGGTAATGAAGATCGCAGCATAGGGTTGTATTCATTTATCTCTAGACCTCATCAACACCTGTATACTTGTAATCACAAGAAACGAATAAATCGTGAGTTGAGAAAATGGGTAAAAGTAGTAGAGAATTTACCATATTGTCTTTTTAGATCATTAATATAAGTCATATAAGAATGAACCTCGTGCTTCTAGCCTGTCAAAGAAGAATTCTACCTCAAAATCTTAGAAAACTCAGTCTTTGGAATAATACTAGAGGTAAGGCGAGGAACAATGCCTCACTCATAGGCCCACACCTTTGAAAGAAAGGAAAAGAAAAAAGAATTAAAAAGAAGAATCTAGCAATTAAAAAGAAAAGAGAAAAAAGTTGAACATCGAATATCATACCTTAATTACCATGATAAACCCTGTTATGTCTTGGTTGTATCTTTGCAGCTCTTATCAAGTCCCAAATATAGCATGCTTAGAGTTAAATAACCTTGTTCTTAAGCAGAAATGGCATATAAGTCCCGCAGAGTTAACAAGAATGACCTTTTTATATTACTCTCAATATTAGCAAATAAGGTTTACTTGAGAAGCACTAAAATGAACCCTATCGCGATCTAATCAATCTGAATGTGTGAAAGAGGATCAATTAGAGTAGCTCTCATCTAGTAATCAATAATAGAGGAATAGTAAATACCACTGCCGCCCTTCACCTTTAGGTATAGTCCAAAAAGAGAATTGATCCCACTGATTGCTATGATAGAAAAGGCAATCATTGAAAACAATCCTCTGACTGCAACACGGAATGCCTATGATAACTATAAAGTTGATATGGCTAGTAATATTCTCCTTGTATGGTAAGTGGAAAGTATGGGTAGTATCAGATCCTCGTATGGTAAGTGCAAATTATGGGTAGTATCAGACTACCACTTTAACAGGTGTTATATATATACATAGATTCCACCTTTCGAGCTAATTAGGGTAAAGCAAAAAATAGAAAAGGAAATATTGTGGCATGAAATCTATCTTTAACTGACTGAGGAAGGATTCTAGAGTAGAAAGTCACATTGGAGAGGCTCATAGCCTTCTTGTAGTCAGCAACATACCTTAAAAATAGAGAAAAAAGGCCAAAAAAGAAAAATAAAGGAATTTTAAGGCAGAATTTGAATGCCTATCACAAAACAGAATAAAGTTCCACATGGCAGTAATGTAATCATTGCATGATGATTCTGCAAATGACACCAACGCATGATGCTATGAAACAATTGCATGATGTTTTTGAACATCCGCATGGATGTTTTAACTTGGGCAATGTGATTAAAGTTGAGACTATTCATATTCCTTTGGTCCAAATTCAAAATTTTGAGGTCTGAATAAGTACAATAAGTTCAAGTTTTCAATTATGTGTTAAGTGATGTTGTTTCTAGCCTAAATCCAAGGTCATTATCAAATAAAAAGTGCAAAAAGGAAGAGAAATTAAATGAAATTCACTTACATATTCTGCAGCTGACAAAGATAGGTGTGAGGACAAATTCTAAAGTACATATATGCCATCTTCAAAGATATTTATTCTTCTAGGAGGCTTAGATCTAGCCAGTAGGACCTGAAACTCAAAATCGAGTGCGTTTAGTGTTTGTACCATTGCAAAGAAAGGAAGGAAAGAAGTAAAGGAAAGAAATGTAATAGAAATTTGAAAACCTATCCTTATATACCCCCACAATCCAAAATTACAAAAATAGACATATAAACCCAAATCAATGTTAAGAATAATACTATAAGCCAGTTTTCTGAAAATTAACCCCAATTGAGAGAACTTCACCTAAAAGCAAAAAAATTAAAATGCCCTTCAAGTATAGAACAAAATATAGACGAAGTGAAGGTGAAGATGTATAACTAGATCAAATTTAGACATCAGAATGCTCAAGTTATCACAAGATGCACAATTTAAAGCCACTTTAAGAAGTACAATCTGACTCCAATTTCACAAATAAGCTGCTCAACTAGAACACAAATAAGGTGTTCAGCCTAAATACAAACAAAGTGCTCAACCAAAGGTGATCAACCTTAACCCCATTAGATAAAGGTGTATAACCTGACATCCAATTACAAGGTGCTCAACCTGATATTCAAACAACAGTTAGTTGCCAAATGCAGGTAAGTACATGTATTTCTTATCCTAATCATGTATTACATGTAGAAGAACCTTTAATAAAATCTGTATCACATGAGCATGTTTTACAAATTTCATTCAAGAAAGGGCAACTATAAGCACTAATTTCTAAGTCTCTAATTTTTAATGCCTAATGATGATAGCTAGAGGTACAACATAAGTGGCAAATGTTTAATGAAGGGAAACATTGGAAGAATAGATATTTTTCTAAGGGTATAATGGTTATATAGAGTATAAGATAATTAAAAGACACTCAGAAGACATCAAAATGTCCTTTAAGAGGTCACATAAGAGAGAAAATAAGAAATAAGATAAACGGGTCATACCCATAAATCATAAAAAAGCACCAAAACTTTGTCAAGCCTGAAGAACCATTGCATGGAAGTTTTAAATGCCTGCACAGCCATTTTCTTTAAGGCCGATAGGAATGTTAAGAATTGTGTTTTGATTAAACCACTGAGTTTCTAGAAATCTAGAGTCCAACTAATAATGCCCAATAGGTTTTGATCATCCTATACATTAAAAATAGAGTTAAAAAGGGAGTAAAACACTTTAGATTAACACCTATAAATAGCCTTTACCCCTCACATCATGAGACATCAATAATTATTTAAGAAAATTACTCATTGGAGAGTTTTTTTAAGATTCTTGGGAGCTTTACTTGAGTTCTTGAGAAGTATCAATATTCTAAGTAAATTCAGAATATTGTGAAAATTTTAAAGTCTTTTAAGCAAGGTCATTCTATTTGTAAGAAAAGTCTTCCATAATTTTAGTATTCTTCCATAGTAAATTCGTTTGTCTACTTAAAAAATCATAACTAATAATTCTTAAGGGCCATATCTTACTTTATTCATTATAAAATCATATTTTTCATTATCCCTATGATTTAGTTACATCAAAATCATGTTTTTCTCTAATAAATGCAGTTAATTCTCTTGTTTATTCATCATAAATTTGTTTTTAATCTTTCCTTGCATGATTTTGCAAGCTAATAGTTGTTAGAATCATGTTTATAAGCTAATAATATGTTTTTCAACTCATCTGTAAACAATGGTTCAATTATATGCATAAAAGGATGCATATAGAAGTAGTTATATTAATGAATATTTCATACTATATTTTATTAAAAATCTATTATTTAATTTTATTGCAATTATATTATTTACGTGCTTGATGTAAATCTTAGATTTTAGGAACTTACATTGCATTAGAAAAGCAAGGTTTCACTAGTTAATATAAAGATCGCATATTGATTAATATATGTAATGATTATTAAGTGTTAATCACGAATCCAATTCTTTGAATATCGATGTCTTGGTCTCTATCTTAGGTTAAAACATTTACGCCAAGTTTATCGATTCTCCATTTACACCAAGTGGCACCTCCTGACAATTTCTTGTTGCGAGCTTGTCCAACTTATAGCTTCTCAATGAATACTCCATTTTCCAGGTAATTTAAAATTAAAACATAGTTACATCCACGATAAAGAAAAAAAAGAAATTGAAAAATAACTAACTTCAATTCCTTTCTTAAATAGATCTAACTCATAGTGACTATTAAAATAATTTATTTCTTACCGAATCAAGATATAAAGGTAATTAGAAGTAACCCTAATAAGATAAAAATAACAATTTTTTATAGCCAATAGGGATTTATTTATTCTGTTTGTTTCTGTAATTGTTCTTGTAAGTATTTAAGCATTTGAATGGTCAAATGAAAACAGAAAGCATATATGATATGATATATAAAACCATTAATTTGGATTAGAAGAGGTAAAGAATTAATTAATATCTATATTAATATAATAGACAAGAAGTGAGAAAAAAAAAGACTGTAGGAAAAAAAGGAAAAGATTAATAGGTGATAAAGAAAAATTAATACTATTAAGCATTTAGTTAAAAATATCATAAAGTATCAATTTTAATGAATTAAAAATTTAATTGACTCAAATTAAATTTCAATTGGAAATTTAATTTAATTTTAAATTTTTTTATTTGTAAATTCTAATTGAATCAATTGAAATTGAATTGAAATTAAATTTAATTTTAGTTGAAATTTGGCCATATAAACTTTCATTTTTTTGTTTAGAAATTCTCATATTCAATCATTTATTACTACCCCAATATGCCTTAATTCCATACAATTAATAATTTTGAATTTTGAATTTTTGAAATTGAATAGTGTAACCCATTTAATTAGAATATAACTTCAATTTAGAATCAACTTTCATAATTTCATGTGTTTAGATGTGATAAAAGTCAACTTGATTCGTGAATTTGATTCATTTGATCTAAAATAATTAATCCAAATTTAATCAGATCTGTCATTAGTCAGTTTATGATCCAACATATTTGACCTTCAAAATGAGCTAATCAACTCGACCCATTATGTGGCTTGTTTATATTATTTGTGACTTTATGACTTTCATATAATTTGGATTATGAAAATAATTATTTATATAGATTATGCATACGTATTTTTGTATTTTTAAGGAAAATATTTTTTTAAAAATAATATCATATGACTTGGCTAGTTTGACCCGATTCGTTTAGATAATAACCCATTTAACAAGAACCCATTTGGATTCTAAATTACCTAATCCGACCCCGACCTCACCCATTTATGACTTGCAATTTTTTTGACTAGTTTATGACATGACCCATATTATAACACCTTAAAAACCAATCTAGTAAAAAACTTAATTAAATGGAAATAAAAACAATAATGAAAAAAATTATAAGAAAAAGAAAATAAAATTTTAAAGGGAGTTAATTAAAAATTTCTACACAAATTAATAGGTTAACTAAAATAAAAAGAAAAAGAAAAGGAATAAAAGAGGATTTTTTTTCCTTGTAAATATGTAAGCCATTGGATGGATTTTAAGGAGTTAATCCTAGCCACCCATTCAAGGTACATATATAGGAAAAAATCTGCAGTAAAAAAAAAGAAGGAAAAGTGAAAATGTTTTTTCTTGTTTGGAATTCATGTTACGGACAAGCACAAGAACTCTTAGAGCACACAAAACCAAGGTAAAATCTATCCTATCATTAAAGTCACAATTTTTAGATTGAATTTTTACAATCTTTGATTAATTGTGTCTTGCATATGTATATGTTTAAGGTAGAAATTTTTGATATTGAATAAGAAGCAGAAGAGCAAGTTAGGAGGAGAAAAGTAAAAGGGGAAGTCCATTATTGAGGCTTAAATTGCATAGAGAATCATTCCATTGTCTACAAAAATAGTATGTACAATTACCATTTCATTTTCTTAAATTAATTTCATGAAATTTTAGGTTAGTATTTATATGTAAATTTTGGGAATTTGACGAGTGATTTTGATGTGGTTAAACATATTTAATTATTATCTAAATTGAATTGATTGAGTATAAATTGTTTAGAGGTGACTTGAAGTGAATTTGAGTTGAAATTTACCAAAAAATGCATTAAAAACTGCATAAAAATTGAAGATTTTTGTTAGATATTGAAGTGCTCATGGATATAACCCTCTGGGTTACACTTATGACCCCTTTAAAAAATTTTGTCTCACTACTGTTAAAATTGGACCTCATGGTCATAACCTCTAGGGACTTACAGTCCTTTTGAAACCACTATTCAAAACTGGCCTCACGATCGTGATCCTTTAACGTCACACTCGTGAACCTGTCGAGGATCTTAAAACTAAATGTTTGAAATCTTTAGGATTTTTACATGATTTTGATTATTTTAATTCTCATCTTTTTAAGCATAAATTTATATGATTTCTCATAAAGATTTATGGATTTTTATAAAAGAATTACATAAGTTTTAATTAAAAATTTATAATGATTTCTAATATAAAAATTGGGTAAAATGCTTTGAAATTTCATAAGGAATTTAGAGAAAATAAGAATATTGATTTCCTTATCAATTTAAAAATAAATTCTTATCAATAAAAATGTATGTTCTTATATTGTGAAATATGATGAATAATGTGTGTTGACTATTTAAAGTCATGTGATACATCATTTTAAGCATCGTGCTAAAAGTGTATGAGCTACTGAATGGTATGTGATACTTACTTGAAATACTAAAATAAACTATTGAGATTCTATGGCTTGAGCGTGACATTACCATTATTTAAGCTTTATGATATAATTTGAACAATCGAATGTGAAACGATATTGTTAATTGGAATTTGATTAATTGCCATATGATAACATGTTACATACTAGTGTTATAATGCTATGAGCATATTAATGAGGTTATATGACTGATAAAGATTGCAATTGCAGTTGATATTCTAGTATTGATAAACACTAAAATACCCATGCATACCTAGACTAGTGATAGCATTAAGATAGGTTGGCATGCCAATAAGGTCTTATAGCAGTACTACATCATTGATTTTTATTACTATTATGGATGCAGTCCTGTAAGACCTTAAGCACTGTACAACTGATTACTGTGTAGATATAGCCACGTAAGCTCCGCGACTATTATACATTTCACATGAGCTTTTACTGATTATACTTATATGTGAGTAAAGACATGTAAGCCCCATTGGGTACCATACAACTGTTAAGCTCCGATAAGTATTATAAACACCCTTTGTCCAGTCTATATTAGTTTTGGAATACCATAGGCTTTATAACTAAATGTGACTTATAATTGCAATGTTAATTAAAGCATGTGAAAGTGAAAATGAATAATTTGATATATATGAAATACTATGTTTTGATATACATGATCGCGCATATAATTATGATTGATGGAGAGGGGTAAGTATAAGTAAGCTCATGCATTAAGTAATGGCATGAGAATATTAACTGTCTATTATTGAAATGCTGATTGTGACATGATGACGGAGTATGCTAAAAATATTAGTTACTACTTGCTATTATTTCCATACTTATGTAAAAGAGTTGAAATGTGTTTTATATGTGAAAATGACATATCAAGTGAAGTCATCTCAAATTGTTATTGCTCCACTGAGCAATTATACTTAATGCGTTGGTTTTCATTCCACGCATAGGTTAAGGTTTGGTATTGATAAAAGCAGCATTTGTAGTAGGGTTTGCATCTATTAGAGCATTATTCCATGTTGCATGAATTATGTTTAGATAATCTTTCCCATTTATTATTTTCTTTCAAATTTTCATTAGGGTTTTCAAGTTTTAGGATGTAAATTTT
>CANXYI011780616.1:0-11106 GCA_948208565.1 Hura crepitans
ATATATATATATATATAAGAAATAATTTAAGGTATCAAATTAAATATAAATCAACCCTTTGTATCTAAAAATAATAATAATAAAAACCGAAGAATTAAATTCTAAAAATTTATTCAAGAATCAAGGCACTAATTTTATAAGGAAATAGTAGAATTATATATGTTAGGAATCGTAAATGATATTTACAATGATTATTTTGAATTTAAGGAGTTTTGATAAAATAAAAGGAAGCGATATTCCTAAAAATATAAAAATTTCAATATTTAATATAATTTCTAACTCAAAAATCTCGTGAATAATGATACATAAACTTTGAATATTGATAAACAAGTAAATGTATAGAAGGAAGAAATATCTCTAAAAAATATTGAGTGTTTAATAAAGTACCCAAAAAAATACGTAATAATGAATAGTTAATAGGCTGCTTATCTCTTTTCAAACATCTAATGATAAATTATGAAAAGTAATTTTAATTAGTATTATTCGGCTTATTCTCATGCTAGAATCAATGCTCAGGAAAAATAACAATAAATGAATCAAATTATTTAAAGTAATATTTCATAGGAAAATCTAGCATAAGAAATTTACAAATTAAGCTAGTTTTATACATTTAGTTTTCAATATATATATCTTTGTTATACAGAAATTTTTAAAATCATTCTTGCGGGTATATTTGAAGTGTTTTACTTATAGGATAATTTGAAAACTAATAAAAATAACATTTAAATATTTGATGTATTGGTAGGACTTATTAAAATATTTAATGACAGATTATATTATGCAGGAAAAACATGTATTTAACAAAATACATCGATATTTAAACTATCTCGTCTATTATCATGTATAATTAAAAAAAATAAGGCTAATTATGAAGTATTAAATTATTTAAGATAATAGAAAATATAGGAGAGAAATTTATAGTTAGATAAATATGATAAGTATAGTGTCCAAAATATATATGTATTCAAATCATTTCAATGGCACATAGAAATAAATAATTTTTTTTAGATAATCTTATTAGATAGGTCGTGTTTAGGGCAAATCACCTAATTGATGTCTAAATTCCTACATATTATAAAATTAATCAAAATTAATTCATAATTAGTCCCTAATATTATGATCATAAACATTAATTAAATAAGGATATAGTCATTTTAAAACAAATGAACTATTCTATCTAAAAAAATCATCTAATAATCAATAAACCTCATATATTAAAAATGTGATGTAGGGTGCTTAATACCTTCCCTATGTCGGAATAACCCTGAACTCATAATGCAAACCAGACTATTCGATGACTAACTGCACCCTAACCAATTAATGGCGACTCTCTTAAAAAACCCACATTGCTCGGGTTCCCAGCATCTAGGTCGGGATTGAGGTTATGACACTAATGATATGAGACATGATTAGAAGATGAATTAAGAAGAAAAAAATAAGCAAATGGGTGTGGAGCCTATTTGCTGAAAAGTGGTATAAAATTAGGCTTTCTAAATTTAGGCCATATTAAGTCCAAATTGTATGTGTTCTTATAACTAATTTATTTTTAGCCTTTTAAGAGTTAAAAAGGCCTTAAATTACCTATAATTAATCCAAAATAGGGCATAGCTGAACCACATGGGATTAATGAAAGTGGGGCCAGAGGAGTTGGCGCACAAGGCCCCTTAAGCCCTATACGCAGGAGCCTTTAATTAGGCCCAAAAGTTAGGCTATTTTTTGGAGCTTTTAGGCTTAGTTTTAATTGTTTAAACCTAACCTAATTAAGGTTAATTATTAATATATAAACCCTTTTATGCTTTAGCCTCCGTATGCAATCTTTATTGATTAAAGAATATGCATAAAACTTAGCAAAAACATTTTGTTTACTTTTCCTTTCTTCATCCACGCAGAATTCTTACTAGCCCCTAGAATTATGTGTGCTTTTCTCCTTATTACTTCTTGTGTGGATTACCTTGGAGGTGTTTCTAAAAATGATCATTGTGATTTGTGACAACTCGATGTGAAGAGCATTAGAAAGGAATCAGCAATCATCACTGAAATGGTAAATAATCGAACACTGCTAATATATCATTTTGCGTGATGAATTTTAAATCATTCAAGTCTATAACCATTGTTAGTTTTTCTCAAATTTTTAAATTTTTCACTATGTTTGATTGAGAAAAACCAATATGTATGGCTGTATTGCTAATGAATGTAAACATGTATAATTTTCTTAAATATACATATATGATGTGATGTGCCTATCAAGCATGGAATAGAGGTCTTATGAGATGAAGACCTAATTTTGAACCTTGATAATGATGTATGAAAAATGCATGTGAATTATGTATGATAAGCTATGGTTTTATAAGACTTTATTGATATGAGTTGTTGTGGCACAATTTGGTAAATAATTATAAATGTGAGCCTTTATGGCATATATAGATATGAAATCATTATCTGGATATGATGGATATGTATATGAACCCATTTCTACTTAGGATACATTATTGCCTATTGGATAGTTTTGCATGCCAAATAAGGGACACTAGCATATCTACACACTTTATTATATCTTCAGCTATGTTATTTGTCTATGCTACTCAATAGTGCTTAGTGCCATTATTTGTACCTTTGGGTACCATTGAGAGTACAATTTAATGGTACTATCACACCCTATACCTTTAGGTATCATATAGACTGTAGTTTAAAAATATTATCGCATCCATCCCATATCTAGATGTTAGAAAAGACTTCTATAGAGAAATATGCTAAATTTATAATTAATGTCAATAAAAAAAAAGGACTTCTAAGATTTTACTAAACTTTAATGAAGTTAGCCATTTGCACATAAATAATGATACATGATTCAAAATTGCACACACACACTTAACAAGAATATGAAAACCACATATATGCCATAATTTTATATGCATGCTTAGTATATGTAAAATGCCATGTAACATTAGTTATGTTAACTTCTAGTAAGTGTTATAATAGATGCTATGTAAGTTTAAGGTAAGCATGTATATATAATGTCAATTAAGTTATATGTTATTATTATAATGTTGCACTTTGAATGTGTTGCCTAAAATCCTTAGGGCTTATAACTAAGGCAATCAAATTCAGGGTTGCCTAAGTTAGAAAGCACCACTAAGGATTTTATCCTTAATGTGATTATTTACTTGTATAGGTCTAAGAGTTGAAAAGAGAGAAAGGACCGATCATGTTAGTCGTATCAAAGTTCATGCTTTGTATACACAAAAGAATTTTTATATATTCTCCATAGAGCTAGGCATTCTACCATCTCATAAATAGCCCATGATATAATGCATTTTGATCTTTGTATAGGGATCACTGTAAGCATGAAAAGATTTTGTAAAGTCTATAATTTTGTTACTCTTATATGGATGACTCTAATTAAAGTACTATAACTTATCTTTTTTGTGTGTGTGTGATGAATTATGCATGCTTGTGGTTATGGATTGAGAAATGGTATGTGATATGTTATGATGATGATGAAGTATGAGATGGCATAGTAATGTTTGAATGTGAATTGGAAATGTGCATGTGTGCTTGGATATACTTGTGATGGACATGAAAGTAACTGTGTAATTGATGGGTGTGATGGTTTTACGATATAGAAGTACTTTTCATTGCTAGAAAATGTTAGGTAGTGCCCTGAACAATTGTTTTACTACTAGATTTCAACATGATGACTCACTAATAATAAAAGTTTTAAAGTAATAAAATTTTTTAATTGGTAACTAAAAATGTTTCCATAAGATACATGAAACTGAAAATTTTTGGCACGTTTTTTATAAGTATACACATGTCATGTGAAATCAATCACCTTACTATAAGTACATAATATATAATAGCATTAATGCATAATTGGACATGTGATATGTGTTATGTAAGAATTAATATGTTTAATATAAAGGTGTTAAAATATTAATCTAATAATAAGATATAAAATATTGTTATATAGGGAGTGTTACAACTAATTATGATGACATATTTGATATTGAAAATAATGATAATTTAATTCACTAAAACTTATTTAATATGGCAGATGTGTACTTAAATTGTATGTAATAATTTTTAATAGGATCCATATGTATGCAAAATGAGGATATATGAAAATGTAAGTTGAAATGAGATGGGATAGAAAAAAAATGTGGTTTGATGAGCACATAGAAGTTATTTGAAAATTTTTGAGATGTTGATGGATATGCGTATATGGATATGATATTTGATTATTTGATAGATTGTTTTAAGTAGTGAGGGTAAATATCAAGTGCCATTCTTATTACTATATTGAATTGTTATACCTAAATGGAAATGAGATATGTCACCTTGGATTTTTTTGGTTAGTCCTCCATATACATTTCAAAGACATGATGTTATATGGACTATTATGATAGACTTAATAAACCAATACACCTTTTACTTATTAATTAGACTGCTCACTTCAAAAGCTCATAGAGTTATGCATCAATGGGATAATTAAGTTATAAGATATGTTAAAAATCTATCAATTCTAATTAAAATCTTAGGTAGTTAGGTGATTTACAAGGATGTTTTAAGTACCAAGCTTCATGTTGGTACCATATTCATCTCATACTTATGGTTCATCAGAATAGTTACACCATTATTTAAGGATATGTTAAGAAAAAGTCACTAAGTTTAAAAACTATTGATATAAATGTTTTTCATTAACACAATTTGCCTACAATAGCAACTATAAATTCAATATTAAAATGTATTCTTATAAAGCATTATATAGATAAATGGATTGAACTAAGAAGAAAGAAATTAAGGAGGATTGACATGATTAAACAAATAGAAGAGAACATCAAAATAATCAAAGATAAATTGAAAGCAGCCTGAAATAGATAATAATTTTTACTACAAGTCATCAAAATAATTACATAACCAGATTATGTTTTAGTCCTAACCCCTAATGTGCTCATGTTCTTTTTTATTTTAATCTCATTTTCCATTTTTACAAGCACATAACATAGATCGAACATATAATTAAAATATATATCATAAATCGGACCCCTATAGTCTATTGTTTTAAATTGATAAATGCTCCTAGAGCTTGCTACTTATATCTTAACTTTGAATTTTGACCTTTGTCAAAAGAATGTAGAATTTTTATTTTTGTGTTCCTATCATTACTTGAAAGACTATTTTAAACACTTAAGTTCTTAAGTCTTTGTTTATTAAGAGATTTTGGTTTTCACTTTGCGTTATGATTTTTATTTCTACTCTTGTGGATAACTTTGGTTTTTGTTATTATATTAAAAGACTTTATTTTTGTATTCTTACTAAGACAACCTAAGATCTATGTGTTTAATTTTATTATTATTATTTACATCTTATGATTATTCACTCTCTTCTTCTCAATTTATTTTATTTCTTCCTTCAAAAATACTACTATTTACTCAACAAAAAATAAAAGCAATTAGCAAAAAAAATTAATAAGTACCTATGCAACTTTCTTTTATGACAAAATTTGATGTAAACTTTCAATTATTCCTGAGAATTGAAATATTTGTAAGGTATTTGTTATCTGCAATATGGAATACTTATTCTCAAATAATAGACACACATTCATATATATAATTGTTGACATATAATTAACAAATATATAAAATATAATATTAAGTTACAGATTACATATCCACAATAATTATATCTTTACATCATGGATTATCAAACATGCATAGAACATAAATCTATGCCTTTATCCTACTAATAAAGGTACATACATCTAATTTACATTTTTTTGTTATTAGTGGATTCATCACTTTGATAGTGGCTATTAGCAATTATTTTAATTAATGCAATTCATGTTTCAATTATTGATAAAGCTAGCAAACTTGTTAGTGTTTTTTATGTAGTTCATCAAAGTTTAGTTTTAATTAATTATAGTTTACACATGTTGTTAATTCATGTTCTTATTTTTTTTCTTTTTCCTCCTGCATTTCTAAATACATAGCATGATTTTCAATCATGTTCTAATAACTTATATCTACATTTGTTAGCTTTAATTGATATTGTATTGCTCAAACTGCATGTCTAGCTAATAACTCATCCAATTCAACTATTCCATCATGCATGTTCCCAATAAGTGACAATATTTCCTTTTTTTTCATTTGCATTTGGTAATTTTAATATAATTTTCAATATATAGTATTCGTCTTTTAATTAATATTCATATATAGGTGAGCATAAGATAACTTTTTCATTAAATCTACTAATAAAGATGTATAAGATAGCATAATTATAATCATAACTACATGAAAATATTAACTCATCATATATTTATAAATCAACTAAAAATAACTAATATATGTTAAGACAAAAATTATTAGGTACCATTGCAAGTTCATTAATCAACACCACAATCAACTGCAAATAATTGACAACACTAAAAATTAAAACAAAAAATCTTATAAATGTATTTCATTTTATAGCATATACATATATAATAATATCCATAATAATATTTTATTGATGTTTATATATTTAGTTATATATTACATAAAATAATATATTTGTAATCTTAATATATAACACCATATTTAACTAAGTAGTAATATTTAAAATATATATTACAATAATATGTAGCAAAACATAACACATGTTTCTTAATACTTTATGACATTTTATCCATACATACACACACACAATAACAAAATTTATCTATACCAAGCTTAACAGTTCAACATGTTGACTCAGCATTAAGACAATAAAGTTGTTTCCTTAACTTACTCATCTGACTTTCTATATTCTTATACTTGCTTCTTAAAGTATTATAGTTCTTCTTTATCAATTAATACATTTTTATTTTGTCTTGTTATTGTAGTCATAAAAGATTAATTTTATAATCTATTTCTTCTATTTTTCCTTAAAGATACTCCAATCTATTTATGCATTCTAAAATCTAAATTAGGTTAATATCTATTAGTTTAATCTCATTAATTGCCCTAAAAATTTTACTATAGCTTTTGCCACACTTTTTTTAGTTAATAAGCAATTCTCACTTCTAAAACCCTATATAAATTTTGCCTTTCACTATCCTAAGCTTCGATATTATATTGCAACCATAGCTTTTATACAATTATATTTTCAAATCTATTCATGTCCCTTCCTTTCTTAGGTCGGTTGAACCAAAACAACCAAAGACTCAACCTAAATCTCACCTCTTGAGTCTCGAAAGACGAGAAGGAAATTAAAGGAATCCCAAGTTATTCTTATTTGATTAGCCTAGAAGAGCGAGTTGGGCACCACAAGGTATGAGTTACCATCCAATTGGAGTTGAAAAATACCTTGTAAGGCTAAAACCAGAGTGGTTCAGAACCTTACTCTTATTTATACCTCGAGTTAATATGGAATTTCATATTAAATTTATAATTTTATCATTTTTCTTAAGCAAGTTTTAAAATAAAAGCATTTAATCAAGTAGAAGTTTAGTAAAACAAGCATACAAAAGAACTACATAAAGTTGAAGGACATCATACATCAAACTGAGTAAATGATTCTTTTGAGAACTTTTGTTCTCTCATGCCAATTTAGGTTTTATTATTTATGACTTTTATTATGGAAAATTCAAAACCCATTTTATTAGGAAAATGCTTATTAATTAGTTATAAAATAATTTGGTTATTTTTTTATAACGTGTAAAAATCATTTTCTACCTATTACAACATTCATGGAAAACATAGGGAAATAATGCAAATAAAATAAACTATGTGGCAATTGCCTAAAATATATTCTAACCCAAAAGGGAATAAAAATTACAAGGAAATTGCTTAAAATACATTCTAACTGAAAATATTAATTAAAACAAAAGGAGAAAATTAGGAAGAAAATAAAAATTAGACAAAATAGATAAATAGAAATAAAATAAAATAACAACAAAATGAAGGAAGAAAAAGAACAAAAGGTTAACTTCATCGGATGTCTAATAAGAGGAAAATGACAAGTTAAATGTAACACTTGAGAATTTATGTTTCATGAATAGTACTTTTAGGGCATGAACAATGGTTTTTTGAGTATCCAGGACACTTTGAGATGGTTGAGGAAGAAGTACTAGTCATAAAACTTTGATGAGTAAGAAAATGATGAAAACAAAATAATTAAAACTTTTAGTAGAACCAATAAATCATTTCATGCTAAAAACTTATAAATAGTAACTTTAGTTTGCATTGTGCTGGGAAAGGCCTGAGATGTGCTTAGATGGACCTAAAAATAGATACCTTGAATGTTAAAAATTCTAAATAATCAATGGTGAAAGAATTATAATTTTCTAAGGTCGATTGGTATTTATTCAAAATTTCTTAATTACACAAGTGAATAGTTAACCTAGTTTCCTCTAGAATTTTGACTTAAGATTTTAAGGGTCCCTTGATGAAGTAGTTCATTAATTTTTGGAACTAAAAGAATGATTTTTGAAGGCCTATAGAATTTATTTTATATTTTTGAATCTTAAAATGTATATAGGATTAATATGGACCATCGAATCAACATGTGGCACGATCAGGGCCGTCCAAACTCTTAATATAAAAGGGGGTGGCATGTGTGGGGTGGCACATGTGTGGGAGTTGTCTTTCTCCCCCCAAAACCCCTTGGAGGCTGATGCCATTTTCTCTTTCCTCTCTTTTTCTTTTCTTTATTTTTCCCTTAAAATCGAGTGATTTCTTTAACCTAACCCCCTATCTTAGCCTCCACAGTCTTTAGAACATGATTCTATAGAGAAATAGCCATGGGATTGCTTATTTGGGGAGATTTTAATGCTTGGGGAATAATGACCAATTTGAGAGTAAGTACGTTTCATCAAGGTTTAATATTTTTTATTAGATAACATTTGAGGTGTAGATGATAGATATGTAATTATATTTTAATTTGGATATGTGTGGAATTTATTATGAATTTTTAAGGATGGAAATTGAATATGTTTGTAGTTAATTGGTGGAATTGATCGAGAAAGAAGAAAGCAAGGAATTAAAGGCATAATTAAAGTGATAAGGAGTCCACTGTAAGTGAATCTAATGAAATATGCATTGTAAATTAATTAGTTGTAACATATGTGTATGCAAATATGTGTATGGATTTATTCCTATAAGTGTATATGTATGTGTTTGTCATTAGTGAATGTGCATGTGTGACATAGTGATCTTAATAAATCTAAATGGCTGAAGAAATAGTGGAAGACAATGTGCTTGTGTGTGATTAAAGTATGGCCAAATGGTATGCTTAAAGGTAATATATGAGTATGTGTGCAATTGTGTAAGGCAATGGTGGGTGTGAAATGAGTAAATGGATAAGTATAGATGTATGGAAAACTAGTGGAAGAATGAAATGTATGTGTAGGAATGTAAGTTGGTCGAATGGTATGGCTTGGAATTGCATGTGTATGCTTGAGTGTGTTATGACATGTAAAGTGTGATTAAGTTGGTGACTTAGTAGTAAAGATGATTGGCATAAGATTGGACTGAGAATTTTAATACAAGAGCATTTTTAAGTAAGGGCTGAATAGTGTGTAACATGGCTATATAATGTATGGTTATGATTTCAAGGAATTAAAATATGTATGATCCTAAAGATTTGTGGTCATTAAAATAGATTAATAAGGAATAGACAATGGCATGTTAGTAAGATTGAGAATAATACTATAAATGATTAATTTAACCCTAGTTAACAAGGTAAGGGTACAATTTTATGTATGGCCTATCATTAATTGATAAGGTAGTGGAAATAATTATATAAGAGGGGTCAACTAGACGGTATAATAATATGCTCAAAAAAATGTTAGTGCTAGAAGTCTAACTAGTATGATTATAAATGACCTTGTACAATATAACATTCATTGTGTATGAGGAAGAGAATGTGTAATTATATAAATTAAACAACTGGCAACAAACAAATTAAGTAAATTGGTAACATGTGCCTATGAATGCAATGCAAGGTAAGTGTGCTTGGAACTATGACTAGACCATAAGGCCGTGATTAACAAGTAATAGTAGTATTGAATTGACTTTGCAATATGATTTAGTGATATAATAGGTATTAAAGATATGAGACTCAAATGAAATATAGGCAAGACACTTATATAAAATGAGAGGTAAAAGTATTAACTACTATGAAATGAGTATTATGCGAATGTACGAACATAAGGATAGTTTATAATGAATGTGACACCCCTTATCGAACTCCCAAAGAAGCTTAATAGGTGATGCACTTCCTATCAGGTCACCTATCCTGAAATTACTCTAGGCCTGCACTCTTTAACACTTACAGACTATTTTATAACTTTATCAGATATTGCTTAATTTCTCAGTTAATCCCCTAATCATTCTTATATGAGGTATAACAAACCTATAAAACCTTTTAACAAACACTTTACATGTTACAAAAAATTAAGCAACACAACGGCTACCTGGGTAACCTTTTGAAATTTTTTTCACCTGTAAAAGCACTTTCAATATCATCTCTCTCCTTTTAGACCCTTTTGGTCCCCTCAATAATCTCATCATACATCAACAAACATATCATAATCAAATAAGGCCTCAAGCCCACAACTATTAAAAAACCATAAAAATAAGACATTCAAATAAACAATCTGTTTATATATATCACACCTACTCTTTTAATATATAAAGACACTAGCAGTTTCTAAGCATGCTCAACCCATAACCTACAGTGTTTACATGAGTGCTAACTAACAAAAAAAAAGGACATTTATGTACCCTTCACAAGTACACTGCACAATCTTCGAGGCTAGATTGCTTACCTTTGTAACCTGTACACGAAAACACTAGTATGATGAATATAAAACTCAATGGTGAATTTAATGAATTAAAAACATGTTACATGCAGGCACTTAGATGTAATCACATGCTATAAGTTTGTATATGCAATGTAGAAATTAAATTCATGTAAGTGACATTAATTTCAATACTTAGTCTCCTAATTCATTATATTACAATTATGCCACTATGGTATTTTCAGTCCATTTAATCATTCAGTGCATTAACATCAATTAGGTCTGTATATTAATTTAATATAATTTAATAGGTCCGACTAGATAGACTACACTTAAAGACACCAGAC
>CANXYI011780640.1:0-11782 GCA_948208565.1 Hura crepitans
CATTAGTGAGCCCCGATGACATCACCAAAGACTCACAATATCCACACTAGGTCCTAGAAGCAATCTTAGTAATATTAGCTTTCCTAAATCCTTAGCTGATAGTATCTAGATCTTAGATTAACTTTAAAAGAAACAAGACTAGCCTTTTATGATGATCAAGATGATCGACCACTAGAATAGGAAATAATGATCCTACACACCCACTTTGTGCAAGTACCTTTAAAGCAATGCACAACCTGAGTAATCTATCTTTCTTTCTCATAGATAGCTTGGGCACTTACTAAGAAATTATGTTGGGTCTGATAAAACCCTTATCACATAGCTCTTATAGCTATACTCCCAGTACTTCCATTTCAATAGATGCCCTCCTTTAAAGAGCAATGGCCACTGGAGCAATACCAAGATACCTCAATTTTAGAATCCAATTTTCTCTAAAATAATAACCCTAGTAGCTCAAGAAGAATATATTGGAGAACTGAGCCTTAACTGATAAATATGCTAGATTAGAATTAAGTTAGTTTGATTAATACCTTAGGCCAAACATGCCTCTCTCCTCCCAAAAGAGTTATTATATCTTGATAACAAAGATAAAATTATCCCAAGGATTTCTCTCACCATTCCCTATCTCTAATAGTCTTCGTACAATCTGGAAGGTCAACTTCCTATGGTTACCCTCAGTCATAGCCTAATACCTAATAAACCAATCCATCTTAGAAGTACCTTAAAATATAGAAATACTACTTAGTCAAAACAAAAACAACTCATGCCCCTAACTTACTAGAGGCATCTTTTATACACCTCTTTCATATTCACACACTACCTCATAGGGCTATTAACTCCAATGTCTACATCAACTTGCTTAGGCCTTAGCTATCTATCCTATACTAGTGCAATACATGCACATAAGGGCATTAAATAAGGGTTTATTAAAGCTAAGATTGAATCATTAAATAAATAAAATACTAGTCATACCATCTAGTACTGCAACCATTTTTCAGTCTTACTATACACTACCTGGGTAAAGTATAAGCCTTAATTCTAGCACCCTAGCTAGGACTGGACTACTCTTTTTTAGTCTATTTTTGACCCTTACCTTGAGGTATAACATTAGATATCTATGCCTAATCAATCTCTATCTATCCCTGAGGACATTCTCTTGGTAGTGGTCTCTAAAACCATATTGGAGACATTTTTCTCACTTGCCTCCTCTGCACTACTCCTAGTGCCTTTTTCAACAAAAGCCATACATGGGTGATCCACTCCTGGTACTAAGACCTGGACTGCAATTATGCCTTAACTGACTCTCTTTCCTTATCTTACCAATCTAGTACTACACTAGGCTATCCCATAGTGCTCTGCCTCTTCCTCTAAAAGAGGTCTCTTCTTGCTGGTACCATTTCTTTCTGTCACATGTAACTAGTATTGACACTGCCAACTCTTTCTTTCTGAGGAAATATCTTATATTCTATGTATGTGTCATTAAAAATGATTTCCTTAACATACTATAAAAATCTGACAAGATCCTTTCATGTATTATTTTTCATAGTACTAGGATAGGGCTTCTCCTACCTATTATCAATCAGTCACTCCTGACTCTAGCTGCTGAGTAGCATAACTAGGTTTAGACACTGATACAGAATCTATTCTCTATATACTATGGTTATCAAACCAATTAGTTCCACAGCCCCTCCTTCGAGCAACTAGACTAGTCAGTTCTGTAATACAGAAGACTTTTTTTCCTTAGCCTCAGACAGCATAACAGTTTAGAGGAATTAAAACATAACTCTTTGATATCCATGTACTTTACCAAGGAACATTGAACCTTTGCTTTGTTACCACCAAATGTGACACCCCTTACTAGATTCCCGAAGAAATCTAATAAATGGCACACTTCTCACTAGGTCACCCATCCTAAAATTTCCCCTGAGGTCATTTGTTTAACTTTTACCAATTTCACTCTAAATTATTCTATCTGACTCCAAAATCACTCTAATCAGTTCTTATAGTCCATTTAGGTTAGGATCAATCTAATCCAGTCATTACAGAAGAAATCTGTTAACACTCAAATACCACCTAAAAAAAATCTAGTAGCCATTGGTTCTAACCTAAAATCTTCAACATTCTTGTTTAAACACTTATATACACAACTCACAATACTTAGACCCATCTGGTCCTCCATATTCAGTTTATCATTATCATCTAACACACATCAAGCATAGGCCTCAGGTCACAGATAAACTATGCAAAAATATAGAGCCTCAGGCTTATATCAACATCAACATAATCATTAATTCACTAAGGAACATGTATAGAAATACTTAATTTACATTAGTAGGCCATAATCACTTAATTACATTACATTTTTGAAGCCTTAATACATTTTCTTATCCATTTCCCACTTAAGTACATAATTATCTAACTGTATATTAATTACATCCAAAGTCTTCACTTATATCCTTTGAACTACTAACATCATGCTTCACGAGGCAAGTCCCCCTGTTGTGCACCTGCGCACCAAAACTGGTACATTGAGTATATGAGATACTCAGTGGTAAACTTAGAGTAGTTTAATCATGGTGTAATATTATTAACTTACTTATGTAGTTAAAAGTATAATTTTACTTTATTAAGTAATTTAACTATTCATTAGGGTGCCAAATTACAAAAATACCCCTAAGGTATTTGTCTGGTCTAGAAATAATATTTTTGACTCAAATAAATTATTTAAAAAAAGTATTATTATTTTTAATTAACATGCTTTACCTAAAATTACTTTATTCACCTTTTTGTGGAAAATTTACCAAAATGCCCTTTGACTGTATTTTACTATCCCCTGAGTCAAAGTCCTTCCATAAGCTTAAACTTTAATCTTAATAATCATTCTGCCTATTACTCAACTTGTTTCACTGTAACTAATCTGGCACATCTATGCTAAATGTCTAAATTGCCCTTTAGTTTGTATCTTGTCAAACTCAGGAATTACTATTCCATTATACTTAATTTAAATGTTTATACTCAGTCTAGTTGTTTACTCAATTTAATTCTCTAGCTCGACTAGGAAGATGACACTTTAAGATATTAGATCTAGAGGGATAAATAACTAGTGTAGTGGTCCCCATTCTAGACCTATGCTGCTGCATCGGTATGTGTGCCATAATAGAGATCAGCCGTAGCCTCCCTAAACACTATAAAAATAACTGAGTGGCATAATAGAGATAAGCTCGTGGGCCTCCCTAACCACAAATGAGTAACTGTGTGACATAATAGAGATTAGCCCATAGGCCTCCCAAGTCACAAATGATCATTAAGAACTGGGTGACATAATGGATATCAGTCCGTAGACCTCTCTAGCCACTAACTAGCAGCTGCAAAATCCTAAGTTGATCGATCAACCCATCTAGTGGGTGTCTAACCAATGGGCCACATAGCTTAATTTAACTTTATTTATTATCCAAAATCATTCTTATAATATTTAAGTCTTAAAAACAGTCAGTTAAGAATTTTCTCTTATACTTTAAAATTTTATTTAGACTGGTAAAGCCACTTTTTAGCTCTACCGAGTAAAATTCCCAAATAATTTTTAGGTCTATTATGATCAAAACTCAAAGTGTCTTATGGCATGATTTATCATGGCATTTCTATTTTAAAACTTAATACTTTCTAGTCCAGTGACACTTTTGGTTTAGGTAGAGGTCAACTTGACAGTTATGGGTCATTTCGACCACTTTTGAAAATAAGTTTTCTGGGACTATTTTAAGTCCAAATTAAGCTTAGTTTTTAAAGTTCTTTTTAGTATTTTACTAGGCACTAGGCCAAGTCCATGGACGAAAACATAGGCATCAAAGCTATTAAAACTAGGCCAACTCCATGGCTAAAATCTAGGCACAAATGCCATCTTTGACTGGGCCAATTCCATAGCCAAAACATAGTTTGATTCTAGCCTCTTAGAGGCACAAATAAAGTTCAATTTATTAGCTTATTTAAAGTCACTTTTAGGTCACTATCTTAGGCTTTAACCATATGCTTTAAACCAAAACCTTCTTAGCCATTTCAAGGCATCTTTCAAGTGTACATTGTTATGTTAATATATTAAATACATCATTTAAAATTCATGATCATTGTAAGCCAAGTTCATAGCCAAGATAATACAAATACTAAATACTTTTACAAGTTATATTACAGGCCATTTTATGGCAACAATCAAGCTATATTATTGCACTTACTTAATATCTAACAACTTAAAGTTCCAATTTAACATGCCATGACTAATCCTTTTGGGTACTTAGGGGGAATGAACTTAAATTACATTATTTTCTATATGAGTACCATATTTAGTTATACTTACATGACATGGTCTCACTTATAGTCATATACATCCCAATCTAAGACAATTTAGCTAAGGTGCAATATAGCATTTCCTTGAAACCATATAACATAGCCCATGGGTACAAACCAACATACACATTTCATGGGGATTTCTTTACCCAAATTCACTTAGTTCACATCCTAGCATGCTAAGAACACTCTAAATTCATCTTAGGTAGCAAATTACTCAATTAAACAACCATGTGCAGCAAATTCCAGCAAGCACCTTATGCGAATTATGTAAACACTAAGATTACACTTTTAATTCTAACAAAACTTCCAACTTAACCAACATCACAAATGGAGGAATCAACCTTGGATTTACACTTCCAGCCATCTTAACTCAAGGATCCTATCCTAGGCACCTATACATATGAAGAAAGGGCTGAAAGTTCACTTACATGTCTCTTTAAAGGTGACATCCTTATTTAAGTCTTTACTGCTAGCCTAATTCTAGTAAGCAATAGTGACTTTTTTCCTCTCTTTGTGAGCCTCCAAATGCCCTCCAATAACCACTAATTCCTTACACACACCGCCACATGGATGTTAGCTATGATTTAGGATAAAAATACCCAAAAAGCCTAAGAAATGAGGGAGATACAGCCATAAACTCACCTTGGTGTCGTGGTTCAGGATTATTCTAAACTAGTCACCTTATTCGATTTTTTTCTCCCAAACCACAGCTCCTTTTAGCTTGATTCTTTTTTTTGTGGTGCTTAACATCCTATAGAATTTTTACCCATCAGAATCACTTCATTTGGCCCCTAGAGATGAAAGTTATGGTATAAAAATAGAAAGGGTGGCGTCAAGAAATCTGGGCAAAAAAGAGGAAAAGAGCAAAATGAGTTTTTATTCTTTACAAGTGGAAATCTACTTGTCCCATGCCCTTTGCCATTTGGCAAGGTTACTTAGCCACTTGGCATTATTGTGGGCTTCATTTTGACACCTTAAAATTGTCCCGAAAATTCCTAAACCATCTCAATTTTTTTAGCAAAATTCAAAAATTCATAGAAATTCACTTGGACCTCTAAAAATTACACTATTTATTTTAAAATTTCTATTATAATCCCCTTTACTTGCTCATAAATTTTTGTGGCCAAATTCCACCGATAGGGTAGTTTTCAGACTACCTAAATTTGCATGCCAACCTAAAAAATTACAAGATTTTGCAAATGACCTCCAATTCCAAAAATTCTTTCAACATTGGATTCGGTGTAATTTTCTAGCTTTAGGGTCCACTATTTTTGGGTCTGTCTGGGTATATCTCGGGTTAGTCCGAGATCGAAAATTTTTTATTGTCCTGATAGGTAGCTTACAACTTAAAAAGAATTGTTGGTTCTGCTAAATTTTTAAAATTTGACAATTTCATCAAATTAAGGCCCCTCAAAGTTTCATGACTTGTGCCACTACCACGATCCACTGCAAGTGATCCGACAACTCGAGTGCACTTCTCAAACCTTGTGGCATTGTTCACGAAGCCTCGGTACATAGGCATTACATATATAATATCAAAAATAGATGTTTGTACTTTCTCCCCACTTTTGAATAAATTTTGGTGATGCTTAAAACTTTAGATGTGTTTTAGGAATTATCAGAGTTACCTCTCCAAGGAGTAAGTTCATTTGAGAAGTAGGGCATGAGCAATCATGAGATAAAAAGGGTTAAATATTCTAAAATTTTCCTTAGAGCTTGGTATAAATGTTACGGTCTTTAGTGACATTCTTTGGGCTCACTAAAGTTTCAAATGCAGGTATGAATCTAATACATAGATCTATGCTAACTTAAAATGAAATGAATAGATAGCCTAGAGTAACAAAGCTTAAACACATAAAGGTAAAAAGAGAGAACCTAGCTACACATATAAATACTTTGATAGATACCCTATAAGTATTAATATTGTATGAATAGGAAGATAACTGAAGAACACTTAAAATATTTAATAAAATTAGTATAAAGGAACCTGCCAATAGGGATGTAAATGAAAAACATATACATATAATAACAAATAAATGAAATTAATTAGATGACTATTAGAGTCCCTACATATGAAGGATATCTCCTTTCTTTGATTGCATACATTATCGGGCTCGGGCATTGCATGTTAACGTGAATTGCATATTGGCATAGTTGTTCTTTTTTGTTATTGCACATGTATAGAATAATTGAGCATGGCATATTTATAGCTTGACTATAAAGGGACTTAATAAGAGTTGATAATAATAACAAAAATAAATAAAGAAGAAATTAAGTAACGAGAAAAAGAATAAATATTATTGGGAATCGCTAGATAAAAAAAGGGATTTGGATAGATGATATAGAAAAACCCTACGGGATAATAATAAAAAAATATTATAATAATAATATAATAATTGGTAACTAGGTGGAGAAAAGAATAATCATATATAATAAAATATTGTAGAAGGAAAAGATCTTACCATTTCACCCCTGAGAGGGGAGCTGCTTAAGATTGACTAGAATGAAAGTAAATATCTAGAATACCATAATAAATTGAGAGTGTTAGATAGAGATGGTTCGAGGTAGTGGTTATAAAAGAGACGTAAGCAAGTTACAGAAAGTGAAAGAACTTGTTGATAGAGGCTTCTATCCTGATCCAACTGGAATAGGGTAAAGACTTTATAGAGTACAGTGATGCTTCACTGCATAGTTTAGGTTATGTACTGATGTAGGATGTGAAAGTAGTAGCTCATGCTTTAAGGCAATTGAAGCCATAAGAGAAAAGCTACACTACACTCGACTTGGAGATAGCTGCTACTGTATTTATTTTGGGAATTGGGAGACACTATCTGTATGGTGAAAATGTTACTCTAGCTAAGTTGCAAGTTAAATTAGGTTGTAATTAGTGGATTAAGGAATCTCGGATGTAAAATGGTAAGCAAAGTTAAAAAGGGAAGGCCACAAGATTTCAAATCATAGAGGAATAATGTCAGTGTTACCAAGATAGGTTAGGTGTACTGGACACAAATAAATTGAAATTCTAATTACTGAAGGAGTTACATGAAACTCCTTGTTCTGTGCACATGGGAAGTATAAAAATGTGTTTAAATTAAAAAACTCATTATGGGTGGCTAGGTGCTCAGGGACATGTTAGGTAGTTGTGTTGGTGGAAATTTATGTAACTTCTTTGATGTCACAAGAATAATATCTAAAGGCTACATTGGAGCTAAAGGAATCGATGATGGCTCAGTATCCGTAATTATTTACTTCAGGAAATTTAGAGGATGAAATTCTCTTAAAAGGGGAAGAACTATAATGCTTGTGCATCGAGGCTCTGTAAACCATACCACTAAGACTAAGAGGTGTGCCTAGGGTACTGGGTCACTTGCATGTTGATTGAGGCAGTGGCACTAGTCATGAAATTTTGAGGGGCTTTAAATTAAAGAAAAACTTGAAATTTAAAAATTTAGCAAAACCAATAATTCATTTTACACTGTAAGCTATTAATCTGTGTTAATAAAAAAATGTTAGTTCAGGACTGACATAGGATGTGCTAGGTCAGACTCAAAAATAGAGGACCCTGAAGTTTAAAAATCATAACGAGTACATTGGTGAAAGAAATTTTGAAAATGGAGGTCGTTTGTGAAATCTCACGATTTTTAAAGTCAATGCATAAATTAAGGCAGTCTAAAAATTATCTTATTGGTGGAATTCAGTCACAAAAATTTATAAGCATGTAATTCAGGTTAAAATATGAATTTTAAAACAAATGATGCAATTTTTTGAGGTCCATGTGAATTTTGGTGAATTTTTGAAGTTTGCCAAAAAATCGAGATGGTTTTGGGATTTTCAGGAGGTTTTGAGACAACCTATGTCATGTCACCAAGTCTTACTAGCATGCCAACTGGCTAAAATTGCTTGCCAAGTGGCAAATTTGACATGCCGTGTGGAAATCCACTTTGTAAAAATGAAAAAAAATTTCTTCTCCATCTTGCTGTTATCAATACTAAGGAGGAGTTTGAGAGGCCATAACTCTTTTAGTTCTTCACCAAAAATAGTGATTCCATATCCTAAAATTAATTTTGTCTATTCGGCACCACTAGGAAAAAGAATTAGACAAAAAGGAGATCTTAACTGGGAGATAAAATTCTTTAAAGATCCTTGGACCAGACTGTCCAGATTGGTGGCCATTGGAAAGCAAGAAAGAGTCCATGAAAGGAGGAGAAGCCTCACGTAGTGGCTAGATAGTTTTGGTAATCTTGGTGATTCTTGTGAATAAAAGGGGCTATAAAGGCATGTAAGTGAACTTAAAGAATTTCTTTCATGCCATGAGGTATTTAAGATATTGGACAATAGTTTAAGGTTGCTAGAATGTGGGGTTTATGAATAAGTATTTCAATGTGAAGGTTGAAAAAATGATCACTTAGTGAATTAGGAAGCAATGGCTTAAGGAACTTAGAAATTAGGCTTAAATTGCTTACTAATTTTAGGTTGTCCTAGAATATGATTTAAGGATTTCTTGGCATGTTAGAACAAGATTTATGGTGGTTGTGATTAGAAAATGCTATGAAATGTACTCCCTATACTTGTACCCGAGAGTTTTCCATGGATAAATTTTATGTATAATGTTTGATAAATGACTTATAGTATATGTAACCTATGAGAATTGGCTTGGAATTCAGTAAGTATGTGTGTATTTGTGTTCATGGCATATATGTGTAGATAATTATTGATACAATAGGGAAAGGAAATGGAATTATGCATTATTTTCCTTGGTACCCAAGAGGAATGTTGATGGCAATATGGCATGTAACTTAGTTATTTAAGTGAGATGAATATGCACTATAATGGTTTTGACAATTGACTTAAGAAATGGCCTTGACATTGGACAATGATTATGGCATTATTGGACTTGTATAAACTTTGAAAACATACTTAAAAATGAATGAAAATGTTGAACCAAAACTTATGGCAATAGCCTAAAACATTTGCTTAAAAAGTAATTTATAATGAAATATGAAAATGAACATAAACTTGTGCCTTTAGGGCTAGAATTTGGATGTGAGAATGAATGGCAATTGTGCCTATGATATGGCCTTAGAATTGAATTAGAAATGTTTTAGCTTCGGGCCTATGGATACAATGTATAAGATGTGGAAAACTGTACTAAATTAGACTTAAAATAGTCTTAGAAATGTACTCTAAAAAGTGGTCAAAATGACCTATAACTGTTCAGTTGACCATTACTTCAATAAAAAATGTCACTGGACAGAAAGTATTAAATACATGGAAACAAATGACATGATAAATTAAAGCATATTGAATGATGAATTTAGACAATTTCAGAACTTGAAAATACTTTTGATTTTTTACTCGATAGAGCCATAATAGGGCTATACTAAACTGATAAAAAAAATGAAATATCTAATAAAATTGATAACTGTCTATATTCGAAACCTAAATATTATAAAATATGTTTGGTTAATGAATGAAATTAAAATAAGCTACTTGACCCATTAGTTAGACACCCACTGGATAGATTGACTGGTTAACTTAGAGTTTTAACAGTTGTTACTTATCTGATTTTTAAGCAATGACATTTATTATTGCTAGAGAGGCTTACATGTTGATCTTTATTATGTCACACAATTTTTGGGATTTATTATGGCTAGAGAGGCTTACATGCTGATCTCTATTATGTCACATACCTGTTGACATTTTATTGTGGCTAAAGAGGCTTACGGGCTGATCTCCATTATGTCATATATGTCGGTACAGTGGCTAAGGTCCAAAATGTGGACCACTACATTTCTTTTATTCCCTTTAAGTCTAGTGTTTATAGGCGTCGTCTTTCTAGTAGGGCCATTGAATAAATTAAATCAATAATCAATATGATCATGGAAATAAAAATAAGCATAATTAGATAATGTTTTCTAATTAAAGTGATGAAATATAGACTTAGGGGTAATTTGGTATTTTTAGACATTTTCTTGATAATGACTTGATTAATAAAAATTATGCATACCATGAATATAAATAATAGTTACATGAATTATGTGAGTTAAAACTTATTTTATGACATATAAATGCCTTAGAGGTATTTTGGTAAATCAACACTGAAATGTGTAATTGAATTGAATAGCTTAGCTAGGATAATAATTGGACTGCAAATGAATGAAAAGGAATAATGACATGAATTAAATGCTTTAAGTTCACCACTGAGTATCTTGTATACTCAGTGTACCTATTTTGGTGCATAGATAATCAAGATCAGAATCTAGCCTCATAAAGTGTGTACACAGCTCAGAGGATACTTTTTGAAGAACATCATCTAAATATTGTATATTTTTTTTATCTTCATGTACTTAGGTGGGGAATGGGTAGAAAATGTGTATTTAGGTTTTGTAAATGTAATGTATATAAGTATGTGTAAATTAAATAGAACTATATGATGTGAATGCTTGTTTGGAAGTGATGCATATTATTGATGTGAGCTTGAGGCTCTATACATGTGATTATTATCTATGGCCTGAGGCCTATGTTGCTTCTAAATAGGCTGATGATAAGTTGATAATAAGGGACCAGGATGGGTCCAGGAGATGTGATAATGATTATAAAAGTGTTTAAATAAGTTTTTAAATTTTGGGATAGGGATCTAGATAGTCGTTATGTTGCTGAAATTTTAGAAAAAATTATAATGACCCAAAATTTTATGAAATCAACACCATTGGCATGTAATAAACTCAAGTAAATTATAAAAACAAGAAAAAGTGAATTTGGAAATAAATAAAAGAGAATATGAGAAAAATAATAGAAGTTAAACCAATGGTACTAGTGAGCAAAGTTAGGATAGATGACCTAGGGTTTTCTTTGGGAATCCAGTAGGGGGTGTCACAAGTGCTCTTTATGACCATTGTTCCTCTTTAACACAAATTGATTAATACTCATGTTCTATGGTTATAAACACATACATACATGCATGGTATTTCATTTCCATTTACTATGCTCACCATATCAATATCTATCTTAGTAGTCACCATTTAACCTCATTTATTTCCAATTAGCACTCAAGAATATAAATCCATATTATGACACTTGGACCATTTGACTAAAGCTCACGAAAATGGCCATATGTTGTACATTTAACTTGAACATTATGCAAACATAAGGGTTAGGCATAAAGACATGAGAATTATTCACATGTGCACAATGTAGTCATTTTTTCATATTATGTCTCTTTAGACCAATTAAGCACATTTTGGGCATTTATCAATTCTAATGCATTCTTTCACTTTCACTATCACATATTTATGTTGAAATAATAGAATCAAACCCAATTTAGGCTCATTTAACCTTAATTATAAAATTAAGCTACTTAAGCCAAATTATACTCCATACTAAGCATCTCCTAACACATTAGGCACTTTTTTCATCTTCACTAAATTCTAATCTATTCTAATAA
>CANXYI011780738.1:0-20052 GCA_948208565.1 Hura crepitans
TTTTTGGTATATATTTTGTTGTATATATTAGCTATGTGATGTAAATGTAAAAGCACTCAAATGTCGCAAATTGAAGAAATGGGCCTATAATGTATAATTATGCCTTCTAAAAGTTGTTAACATTTTGTAACCATATTAAAGATGGTTTTAAAATGATTTGCTTATATGATATCTCTTCCTGAGGTTGAGATTATATTTTGTAATGTTGAACAATTTAGAGTGATAAGAGGATCACAGAAGTGGTGGATTGAGTTTGGATTTATATAAAAGTGTTTATTTTTAATACAGGTCACTATAAAAAAATTTTGGGATAGTGTACCAATACAACCATTATGCTGCTAAATTTTAAATAGGAGGATTCCCCAAATTGATTTTCCAACTAAATTTGAAAAGTTCTTTTTATAAACTCAGATTTTTATAAATCAAGCATTTCAATAACAATAATTGTAAATGCATTTTAAATATGTTAAAATAAGATAGTTCAAATATTATGCTTCTATGCACGCTCTCTATTTAGTTCTAGCAATTAGATCAAGTAAAGGGGCTCATAGGCTTCCCCTCTTAAATGGCACTTATCACATTCATCAACTTGTGATCATCTTTCTGCCTATCTTTTACTTCTTGTAATAGACTAGGTTTGACTTGTATTTTTTCCAAGAAAACATTATTAGACATAAGTTGAAACCTAACATTCATGGCTCTCATAGCTGCCATGAACTGTCTGCTAAGATTATCAGCCACTACATTGGCCTTGCTAGGATGGTAATCAATCATATAATCATAATCTTTTATTAACTCTACCTATTGCCTCTATCTCAAATTCAGCTCTATCTATGTGGGCAAATGCTTCAGACTCTTGTGATTTGTGTATATATAACATTTCTCACCATAAAGATAGTGTCTCTAAATCTTTAATACAAATATTATTACTACAAGCTCCAAATCATAAGTAGGGTACTTCTTTTCATGTGGTTTCAACTATTTAGAAGCATAAGTAACTACCTTGCCATCTTGCATCAGAACACACCCCAACCCATTATATGAGGTATCACTATAGGTTATGGTGTCCTTCCCAGAAATCAACAGAACTAGGATATGTGCTTCTGCCAACATCATTTTAAGCTTTTTAAGACACTCTAGACACTTGTCATCCCAAATGAACTTAACATCTTTCCTTAAAAAATGTGCCATAGGTATTGCTATCAAAGAAAGCCCTTTACAAATTGTCTATAATAACTAGCCAACCTAAGAAAACTCTGAATCTTCATGGTATTCCTAGGTGGCTTCTATTCCATAACTGCTTGAATCTTGCTATGATCAATCCTAATCCCTTCTGCATAAGCTATATGTCTAAGGAAAGACACCTCACTAAGCTAAAACTCACACTTGCTGAGTTTGACATAGAGCTTCGCCTCTCATTGAATCTATAACACTATCTTTAGGTGTTGTTAATACTCATCACTATTCTAGGAATACAATGAGATATCATCAATGAAGACAACTATAAACTAACCTAGATATAGGCTAAAAACTCTATTCATCATATACATAAAAGCCATAGGAGTATTGGTAAGCCCAAATGGCATTACCAAACACTCATAATGGCCATATCTCATCTTGAACGATGTCTTTGCCACATCATCCTCCTTTACTCTTAACTGATAATACCCAGATCATAGGTCAATCTTAAAGAACACTCCTCACTATTAAGCTAGTAAAAAAGATCATTAATCTGAGGTAAGAAATACATGTTCTTGATAGTCACTTTATTCAATTGATGATAATCTACACACAGCAAAAGAGTACCATCATTTTTCTTTACAAATATTGCTAGTGCTCCCGAAGGTGAAAAACTATGTATAATAAAACCTTTATCCAACAATTCTTGAAGTTAAATCTTCAATCCCTTCAACTTTGCTAGAGCTATTCTATAAGGAGCTATAGATATTGGAGTAGTGCTAGGTAAAAGTTCAATGCTAAACTCAAGTTCCCATTCTGGAGGCAAACCGAGTAACTCTTCTAAAAATACATCTATAAAATTCGACACTACTGGTATATTACTAACATCTAGCTTCACACCTTAGGTATAATAAACATGAGCTAAAAGAGCTTGACACCCTTTTCTTAACATGTGTCTCAATATCACTTCTAAGATAACATTGGATAGAAAGTCTATATTCTCACCTATAAATATAATCTCAACCCCATCATCATCTCTAAGAGTCAAACTCTTTAACTTGCAATCTATAATAGATTGATACTTGGATAGCTAATCCATGCCCAAATCATATCAAACTCATTAAATAGCAGCTCGATGAGATTAGCCAAAAACTAGTGTTCTTAGACTATCAGTGGACACTTCTTATAAATCTTATTTACTACAGAATGTTGTCCTAAGGGCTCACTAACCAAAATTTCTAGGTCCATAGGTTTTAACTCTAACCCTAGTCTCATGCTCGTGGTATGCAAATATAAAAATGTGTAAACCTAGATCAATTAAAGCTAAAATAGGAGAGTTAAAGAGATAGAAAGTATCGATTATAATGTATATCTCATCAGCCTTCTCTCATGCCTTGATGGCATATTGTTGAGTTGAGGCTCTATAATTAGCTTTAGACTCAGTTATGTCCTTTTAAGCTCCTTCTGTCCTATCTCTTTTGTCACCTCGGTCTCCTTTATGACCTCAAGCAAACATATGCATAGACCTGTAACTAATATTTCTCTAATAGGATATCATGTAGGAAGTGATTTAGTGACCCATACCTAAAACATACTCTTAGCTTACTCTTTTAGCACTCATTCTTGTGTCGTTTATGGCAAGTAGGACATTAAGGAGCCTAACCACCTTTTGTTGTGGAAACTAGTGTGCTCACTGCTTTTGACTGCTACCTAGTCTTGCCCCTATTCTAGTTCCCTAAGGTTGTCTCCTAAAATGGACCCTACTTCTAAAATGGTTGTATGCTGACCACCTCTAAACCTCTTGCCTAGTTAGTGTATAAAGTTGCATGGTTCTAGGTTAGAATATATCTTCTTCTGATAATACTCCCACTTTTCCTGCAATATCTTCTCTATCAATTAGCAAACTGACACTAATTGATTAAAATTTTTTATCTTCATAGAAACTACTTGAGATTTGAACTTCATATATAACCCTTTCTTGAACCACTTACACTTATCAGCTTTTATAGTGATAGTATCCTTAACATAGTGTCTAAGCATGGAAAAGTCCTTCTCATACTGCCCCATAGACTTCAGCTCCTATCTAAGATCCATAAACTGCTGCCTCCTATCATCTAAATAATCCTCAAGTATGTACTTCTTATAAAATTCCTCTAGGAAGAAATCCCATGTCAGCTCATCCTCTGTCTTATAATCAGTTAAATCATCCAATCATTTAGAGGCCTCTTCTTGTAGTAAGGGGGTAGCACATATCACTTTCTCTATAGGTGTACATTGCATCTGCATAATTATCTTTTAAGTTCGATCTAACCAATACTTAGTTATTTCTAGATCAACTTCCCCTTTTCCCTTAAAATCCTCAGCTTCTATTCTCTTAACTCTCTTTAAGTAGATCTTTTGGAGAGCCAACAAAAGTTCCTACTACTATAGAGCTAGTGGTGGAGCAATCACCATAGCTTATGACAAAAGCTATAGCATCTCTTATACAAATGTTAGTGGAGCTTGGGCTGCTGATAATGCTTGTTTAGCAACACTATTAAACACTAAGGCCATTATATTAGATTCCTACCCCATGGACCTAGAAACTTGATCTTCTTCCTCTTCATGAGATGCACTCATCATAACTATAGGCACAAGAACAATTTTTAAGCATTGGTATAATTTATATTATTTTGTGTATAGACTTCACTCCCATAACACTCTTAGACTACCTAGGATCACCTAAACTAGAGCTTTGATACACTAAATGTGAAACCCCTTATCCGGTTTGGTCACCTGACATGACTAAGTTATAAAACACATAACAAGCTATCCAATCTCTTAAAATTATTCTTTCAATAAAAATATTTGACTAAATATACTAAATCATGAAAAATATGGGTTTACAAAAACTTTTTGAAAAATAAGTTACGTATTCAAAGTTCGAGAATCCTCATGCCAAAATTTTGATAGCATAATAGTTATACTAGACCCTATCCCAAATTTTTAAATAGTAACATGCATTAATAAAACACTTCTATAACATTTTCTCAATCAAACCCCAACTCTATAATCCATCTGATCACTGAAAATCACCATTCTCAATCTCAAAGTGTCAACCTTAATAAGAGATGTCAAATACGCATTAAACCTTTTAAAATAGTTTAAAATACAATTTACCAACAATACAAAAGCTTAAATTACAAGAAATTATAGTTTAGGCCCAAGGCTAATTACATTTATACTAAGAGTGCCTTTTTATGTCAATACATTCCATAACTTATTTACATAGATCAAAAGATACCAAAATATTAACCTTCTATATTGTGTCTAGATGTCCCAATTGACCTATGCATCACAAATAAAATGATGCACTAAGTATTTCACTTAGTGGTAAAATCAAAGTAAATCATACATTATGCCATATATCAACAATTCCAATCAACATCCATATTTATTACCATATTCATAGTTCATTATGCATAAAATAATACATAATCATACATTAGTTAAGTAATGACATAAAAATCATATAACTTGCATTTAACCATAATTCACACCTTTTACTTATAAGTATAGCAATGTCACACATAAAAGAGAATTCATTATCAATCTTTCCATAATATCATCATAATTCATTTTAATATTACATTATTATTTAATTTATAGTATCATTGTTATTCGCTCATATGATCGAAACACGTCCTATAGATAATAAGGGTGGATGGCCAGTATGACCTCTATAAACCCGAAGGTCCATTTACCAATGTAGATCCAAAGATTAAAGATAACATAACATGATAGCCATTACAACCATTTATGAAATCAAAATTTATCTACCAATGTGGATCCAAAGATCAAGTATAAATATGCCTTTGGGTCAAACTAAAAATGGACCCATAGACTAAAATATGAAATAACATCGTAGTGCCTTAGTAGCTACTAACATACCCCTAGTTAACTGGTTAACCTATCTATTTAGTTTGTTAAGCATATAGGCAATCTAACATGTCTCCTTTAATTTTACCAACTTAAGTACATTAAAAGTGGCTTTTACTTATGTAAATGTAAATAATTGACCATATCAAAAAAATTAACATAATTACCATTTAATTATATTTGTAAACATCAAAATAAGGCAATACCAATTTCCATTTCTTAATTATATATACTTATGGCCATAGAACCTCAACTTTGACATATTCATAATGTCACTTAAGCCATAAAGATCACCATTCATACATAATGTAACATTTACCACATTTGGCATCTCCCTTAGGTCTATTTTAATCTATCACATATTTTTAAAATTCTTTAAGGCCATTCAGCCATACATAACATTTAAGTAACTCAATTTCATTCCTTTACATTAACATGTTCAAAACATCATTCATTTATCATATCATAAGCATTAATTCAATTCCACCATTTTACATCTTTAAAATATAATAATTATTACATTTCATTAACCTTTTTGTCTATTTAAATACAAAAACATTATTATGCCTATGAAATATCAACCCTTACACTAAACCATGTTAGTTTAATGTATTAAACACAACATATACACACACACACTTCCTCAAATAACCATTCAGCCACCTAGCTTGCCAACACTAAACATACCTAATTTCTTTATTTACACACATATAAGATTAATTCACATCCCATTAATATTAAACCATTACATTTGTACTTAATAATTAACTTATACATGAAAGAGAACATCACATAGCCAATCGGTCAACTTAACAAACACACCATTCCATTCCAATTTCATTAATTCACATATTACACATATCCATCTTACATTATACATACTTAAAAAATTGTCATTTACTAGATTAACCTATTAATTCAACTAATTACCAATTAAACACACATAATTAGTATTACGAAAAATAAGGGCATTATTAAATATTTATGATATAAGTTGATTTCATATACCAAAACTATCGTAATGTGACCCTGAGGACTGCTCACACCATTGTTTTTCCTTTATCATGTATTTTGTCCATTTTCTCAATTGCCCATTATATATTCAATTTTAGAAAAATCATAACAAATCATACAATATCTGAATAATTCAAAAGACCACATTTTTTTAACTCTTGGGCACCTACTAAATAATGGAAAATATTGATTTCAAAAAATTCATTAAATAAGGGAAAAATATCGATTTAAAAAAAATTCTTACTCAATCAAAAAATGGTCACTATTCATCCAACCCAAAAATCTTGGAATTATCCTCTATTTTTTACGAAAAACCTTCTATTTAAGCATCTAGAGTATTTTATGATTAGATGTGTGATTTTGGCTTGGAAGTGGAAGATCAGGAGAAGAAAATGAAGAAAAACAATTTTGTCTTACCATCAAGTTTGAGAGGTTGAGAGTGAGGGATTGGTTTGCTTATTTAACCAAAAGACAAACTTGGAAAGGTTATTTATAGTTATGGAAAATTATTTTTTTTATTGCATTTATAAATTTCTTTCCCTCTCATTTTAACTCATTTTTCTCCCATTCCATTTCTAAAAATTACTTTAATTATATACCTACATGCTTTATAAATCGAGGGTTACAAATAAAAAAAAGAAACTAAATTAAAATGCCAATTAGACATATCATGGAATTTAAATAAAATAATTTTTAACCTCTAAAAATTTTGATTCTAGTGCCATTAGACTTATTAGAATTTTTAAATATCAAGTCGTACGGGTTTTAGAATTTTTTGAGCAACTTTGAAAATGATTTATGGTTCAGCTTTGCCTTGTTCATTATTTACAAGACACTAATGTAAAACTTTCTTAGCATTTTTAACCAATCAAATGGGTTTCGAATGATTTCAAACTTTGTGAAAAATTATTTTATGACTAATACTTTCATTCAGTAACTTCAGTGCACCTCGAGTCTCAGGAGCACTATTCATCTCGCGAAAGTACTATTCATAAAATTGAGATTTTTAGGTTATTATAATCTTGTTGTCTTTACTTTTATATTTGGTTTTCTCTCATTTTCCTTTAAGTTTTCCTTTCCTTTTCATGACATCTAAGACCTTTAATGAAAATAAACTGTTAAAGGACTTATTTTAGTAGGCCTACTCTATGGGAAAGGTGATACCATCATTTTTTTTTCATTTTTAATAGGTATACTTTGTTATCTATCTAATGGGAAGTCCATACAGACCTTTTCTTGTGAGAAATAATGTCTGCATGGACTTATTTTCCAAAAAGCTTGCCCAATGCATGGTCTATATAGACCTATATCAGAGGCTATGTTTACCCTTTTTCTACTATTTGTATTTTATTCATAGATTATAGAATCCTCTATGAAAAAGGGTTATTAAATGATCCATTTTAATGTGTCTATCCTTTTAGAGTGGGGAGAGCATTCTTATGTTTTTCTTCCCATGCTTTGCTCTTTTGTTTATTTGTTTTTAACTATTTACTTTCATACATACATCTTCCTTGCTTTTGGATGCTCATCATTCTTTGCTCTTTTGTTTATTTACTTCTAGTTATTCACTCTCATAAATACATCTCAATTGCTACACTATACTTTTATTGGTGTGAAATATCTTTTTAGACACTTTTTCCATTGCCTTTTTTGGCCATAAGTATACATCCATCTAGATTTTTCCTAAGGGAAGTTTAAGTCCATACAAACATATCTTTTTGTCCCTATAGTGTATTTTCTTATGCCCATGTAGACATATATTTTATGCTAGTTCTTTGTTTGTCTTGTTTTGTTCATGCAATTTTGTGGTGGCTTTAAGTCCATATGGACTTACTTTGTATATGACTTCACATTCATATGGACTTTCACAAGTTCTAACAAGATTGTTTCCCTTTTTCATTTTTATCTTAGGACTATAATTAATTATTTTATCCATTTAGATCTTTTGTAGTAGAACTTTCAATTACAATCATTTTGAATATTTCCTTATACAATTATATATATATTGTAATAGGTAGATAAAAATGATTTTTTATTTGATTACAAAACCAAAGTCACACTAAAATACTAAAGTCCCTAATTGCTCATAATTATTTTAATTCAGTAAAGTAATAATCTTCCCAAAGTCCTCTTCCCAATGTTTATAAATTCGATAAATAAGTGTCGGACAAAATGTCTTTGGAGCAATGTCCCTATAATAAAAAATTAGCTCGATTTCTTGTATGTATGATGTATATAGTTCTATTTATTTTGATATATGATATCTTGTTTGATTTTATTTTAATTTGCTTACTCTCTTGTGAAAATGTGTTTATCTTAATTGCAATAACTATGTGCTTGAGGGAATTAATAAAAATTAAAATTATTGAGATAAAAATTGATATTAAATAGTGGGCATGAATAAGAGGGAATTACTGAATACCAAAATCTCTTTAGTTTACTTCCTAGTTTAACCACCCGAGTGGTGACTCATATTGACAAATAGATAAACTACCTCTTAGAGGGACATTACACATGTCAATCCATTTATTGTGTTCCCTCCATTAGGTATGTGAAATCAAGCCCTAAACATGTTAGTTATAACATTTATTCCTTTATTCCAAAAATTCCATTATGAATCTCATTCACACTTGCATTTTACTTTGGCCAAAGGTTCTCATAATAGAGGCATATTAGAATAGTGAGATAAACACGCCAAATGTAATTCAAGGTGGTGAATCCTTTACTGATCACTTAACTACCTTTAAGTATTTCAAACTATACCTAATCACTTAGTTATGTATACATCATGGCAATGTAAAAGCACTAGAGTCAAAGTATAGTTCTCTATACTTAAGATAACCTTGGTGATCTCAAGTCAAAAAATATATGCACAATTATTATAATGAGATTATTTCATTTATATAGATTATTTATCCATGTGAACATTTTCATGTCGGGGTTCCAATGAACTTGTTTCTTAAACAATCATTCACATGTTATCTCTAATCCTCACCATGCTTACAACTTATGAGAACTACTATTTGACTAAGTTAAAGAGAATAACATGTACTAGTCTATCTATATTAACAATGTCCCATCTCTTTAATATGATGACTAGGGATATTTTTGGTGTTTCACATTGTATGCAATAAAAGTCTCACATTATGAACACTTTATAATTTCCTCTGATCAAATTAAGCAAATGAATTAACATAAGCAGTTTAGTAATAAAGAATGCCTTTTATTAGAAACCAAAGTTTATTATATACATAAAATATATTACATGTAAGCTCTAAGAATACTTCTAACAATAGTGAGACCAATTAATGAAAATACCAAAGAATAAGTGGACACTAATAAGAACTGACATGAGATGTTGTTATTCATTCATCATAACTATAGTTTTATTGTCAAAGCATCCACAGAAGTGATATCATTCTCATTAGTTTGTAAAATGGAATTAGTTCACCATATGTTAAAGTCCATTCCTAGTGGATAATATCGGAAGTAGAGATGGATAAATTAGAGTGGGCTCAAGAGCATTATGATTAGTTGAATCCTATTGATGAGAAATATTTGGTTGCACTTTGCCATAACAATTATATTAGAAAAGACTCATCTAGATTAATAAAAAAAATAAGGCTAAAAGAAATTTGAGAAAGTGATTTGGTAATCAAGAAAATTCCTTTAAGGCATCAAGATTCCCATGGACTCTTAGATGTAAAAGGCTTTATGTGGTGAAGAAGAGCCTTTGTAAGAGGAACTTTAATTTTACCTAATATAGATGGGAAAGAGCTATCGAATCCTATCAGTTCATATGCTATATAGAGAAAATATTTTTGTCAAAAAAATATAATCCTAGACATACAATGGAATAAATCTGCCAGTCAAAGTCTCTCGAGTTGTCATTTGTTTTAAATAAACTTTTACATGTTTGGATCCACCAAATATCAAAACATACATATTCCAATTCTAAAAATAAACTAAATTAAAAAATATAAGCCAAGCTAAGAAATTTCATTTTATAAATTTTCATTGCATGTAGGAATTGGATGAGTTAGTTCTAAAATATAAGATTAGTTGCTGATCAAATTACGTGATTACTTTCATAAAATAAAAGTGAGATTAGGAATCATAGCTTATAATTATGCTAGTCAATACACTAACTCAGGTTAAATGTCAATATTGATCTCATCATAAAAAAGAGAAGAGGAGAAACCAATTTGCCCAAAGATTCACATGGTTAGGAATCTTTTAGCCTAACAAAAAAAGTTGCAATAATAAACCTTACACTAGAAGTAACAATGGGAAGGGGAAGCCCGAGTCACCTAAAGATTCATATAGTCAGGAATTTCCTAGCTCAATTGAAAGATTTGTATAAGAAAAGCAACACTAAAAGTAATAATGGTGAGAAATCCAAGTCACTAAAAGATTCGCATGGTAGGGGATTTTATAATTCAATGGAGAAATTTGTAAGGACAACATGATAGCAAAAGGCAACAGTAAGAAACATGTGAGATACTTAAAAATTCACAAGGTTATAGCTATCTTAATGGAATTTAAGAAATTGCTAAGGTAGATATATTGAAAAGAAGAAGTCAATGATATTGACAAACCATAGTAGAAAAAGAAAATGAGTCATCTAAAGGTTCTTAGAATCAAAGATCTTTAGAACCTGATACTTTGATTTCCTTAGAAATTCATTAAAAATGACTATGCTAATGCCAAAAATGATTCTTAGATTAATCAAAACCCAAGATGATGTAAAATTTCATAAATGGTAGAGCTCTTCTAATATAATTCTTGAATTACAAAATTTTGTAAGGATGGTATAATTGAGAGAAAAAGAATGATAGCTATCAAAATATCTTGGCATGCTCTTAAAAAGTTAATTTTGAATCATAAATTTATATTAAGATTTTGTTAGTTTTTTCCACCTCTAATTTATCTTTTGAAAAAGTTAGAAAGGAAAAAAATATAATTTTGATTCATAGTTTTGTGTTAAAACTTCCACATTTTTTTGTCACTACCAATTTCTTCTAAAATTTGGAAAAAAGAAAAGATTTCATAATGAATTTTTAGAGGAAAAAGAAAAGAATGTAAAAATAATTTTGAAATGATGACATAAAATTTTAGGATGTACACACATGCTTTCATTCAATGGTGAACGGGATTATCATATATCATAATAAGGTTACATTGAAAGCTGCATACATATTATTGTCAACATAGTATAAATATGTGCATAAGAGTTTTGCTTTGAGCATTCATTTATCATAAGCCAAAATCTTAGAAAGTCATTATTAGATTGTGGATTTTCCTTAAATGTTCTCGTTAGAGTAAGGACTTTTTCAACATTTCTATGATTAGAAATCCTTATCATAATAATGATTTTCCTTAGGTGACCTTACCGAAGTAGTAGCACTTGTTTATTCTTCACAAGAGTTCCTTATTAGAGTAATGACTTTTTATCTCTCTATCATTTTTATCTCTTAAAAATCCTTATTGAAGTAAAGATTTTCCCTAGGTGTCTTTATCAGAGTGGGGGCACCCTCTTATTTCTTCTTAAGAGTTCCTTATCGAAGTAAGGACTCTTTATCACTTAATCTTCTTTATCTCTAAAAATCCTTACCGAAGTGACAATTTTCCTTAATTTCCTTTATCAGAGTGAAGGCTCTTTATCACTTTATCTTTTTTATCTTTGGAAATCCTTACTAGAGTGAATATTTTCCTTAGGTGTCCTTATTGGAATGAGGCTACCCTCTTATTTCTTCTCAAGAGTTCCTTATCAGAGTGAGGACTCTTTAACATTTTATCATTTCTTTCTCTAGAAATCCTTATTAGAGTGAGATTTTCCCTAGGTATCCTTATTTGAGTTAACACTTTTACTTTTTTTTTAGGTGTCCTTATCAAAGTGAGGGTTCTTTAACACTTTATCTTTTTATCTCTAGAAATCCTTATCTGATTAAGGATTTTCCCCATGTTCCTTTATTGGATTGAATATGCTTTATCACCTTATCCTTTCTAACTTTGGAAACCTTATTAGAGCTGGAATTTTCCCTAGGTGTCTTTATTAAAGTAGGGGCACCTTCCTATTTCTTAAGAGTTCTTTATCAAAGAGAAGGCTTTTTATCACTTTATTTTAATTATCTCTAGAAATCCTTATTGGAGTATAGATTTTCCCCAAGTGCCTTTATTAGATTATAGACCCTTTATCACTTTATCCTTTCTATCTCTGGAAATTATTATCAAAGTAAGGATTTTCTCCAAGTGTCCTTATCAAAGTGAGGACTCTTTATATCTTTATCATTTCTATCAAATGAGGGATTTCTCCAAGTGTCCTTATCGGAGTGAAGACTTTTTATCTCTTTATCCTTTCTATCTCAAGAAATCATTATTAGAGTTAGAATTTTCTCTAAGTGTCCTTATCAAAATGGTGGCACCCTATTATTTATTCCCAAGGGTTCCTAATCAAAGTGAGGACTCTCTATCTCTTTATCCTTTCTATCTCTTGAAATCCTTATCGAAGTAAGGATTTTTCTCCTGATGTCTTTATTAGAGTGAAGGGCACCCTCTTGTTTCTTCCTAAGAGTTTCTTATCAAAGTAAGAACTTTTTACCTCTTTATCCTTTCTATCTTGACCTTATCAAAGTGAGAATTTTCTCTAGGTATCTTTATTAGTGTGAGGCACCCTCTTATTTCTTCCTAAGGGATCCTTATTAGAGTGAGGGCTCTTCATCTCTTTATGTCTTCTTCTTCCTTTTAACCTTATCAAAGTGAGGTTCTTCCTTAAGTGTCCTTTTAAAGCATGGATCCCCTTCAAATATATTTGTAAAGACCTTTTTTTTAGTGTTTGACCATTAACTATCATCCCCAAAGAGTTTTCTGATCAAAATAAGAACTCACTTTTTCAAGGTTTTTATTGCAATAAAGGCTTCATGGATATTCTTGACAAATATTATATGTTTCACTATTTTTATTCATAAAATAGATATCCATAACTTATTTACACATTTCTCATTTTTTTAGAAATACGTAAAGAGGGGGTAGCTATAGGTACCCATTTTGATTCGAATGCAAAAAAAGAAAATATTTCATTTGTAATATTTTATTTCTTCAAATTCAAAATTCCTATGGATTGTTCAAAATTTTTTATTAGGTGAGATTGTTCTAGAAAAATTAAGGCTATTTATTTTACCAAATCAAGTAAAACCCATTTATAAAATATTTAATTTTTTATTTAAGAACTTTTAATCTAATAAAATAGGTACCTAACTTGAAATAAATTTTCAATTATGAACCCATTACCAAATTCAATTTTTTGAATTCATGAGCATTAAAAAATTATAAAAAAAAGGAGAAAGTGATTAAGGCAATAGTAATAAATATAAATTTTATTTCTTTTCTTAAATTATTTCCAATTCATATACCCTTCTATAAGACTAGTGCTCATAATTGTAAATTGTTCCAAGTTTAGTATACAATTCGCACTTAGTTTTATTCCTTTCTACTTATTTCTACTTGGATAAAAATATATAGGAGTCCTTATTAACACCAAGGCATATGGCCATTTACAAAAGAAATGATGAAACAAGGATAGGTGGGAGGCAGTAGGGGCGATAATGCTACATAAATAGGCATAAGTTCCTTCCTTTGGTTTCAGAATCATTTGTTATCTTAAGAGGCAAGTGGGCACAGGTGCCATGATGACCTTTACTTTTATAAAATGGTTAACCAGTAAAAGAAGAGTGGGGGAGAGGAAGAGAGTTAGTAAAGAGAATGAGCTAAAGAAGAAAGTAGATAAAAAAAAAGCTACAAAACAAATAGCAAACATAGTAAACAAAGAGCATAAGAGAAATAATAAAAAATAAAGAGAAAAGAAAACAGAAAATTAAGTTATATTAAGATTGGCATAGCACAAAAGATAAAATAGCAAACAACTAATTTAAGCATCCTTTGAGGATAGCTATATTAAACATTAAAAAATACAAAGGAATAAAAGAGAATAGGAAATAGAAATAATATCAAAAATAGGGAAAAGTAATTAAGACAAACCCATTAACATCAAATAACACAAAATAATATGAACTAAATCCTTACTAGAAAACAAGAAGGGAATATGAAAGGTATTCATTCTATTTCCCTAGCAAGAATAAAATTGTAGTGCCTAAAAAATCCTAGTGTTACGAATAGTACTTCTTGTGACTTGAATAGCGTTTTCCCAAGGACGGGGGTGCTAATTCTACTAAATGGAAGTATTAATTATAACATAATTTTTGGTGAAATTTGAAGTCAAAATGAAGTCATTTAGGTGGCTAAAAATGACAGTTAAGTTTTACATCAATAACATGTGAATAGTGACCTAGTTTTAACTGAATCGTAAAATTTTTAAAAAGTTGCTTAGAAAATTTAGTGATTAATACAACCTAATACTTAAAATTTTTAATTCGCATATTGGCATTTGAATTAGAATTTTTGGTGTTCGGGAAGTATTGTTTCTAAAATTGAGTAATAGTAAAAACAATGTTTTTAATTGGTTTTTTGTGTTTTTTGAGCATAGATTTTTAGAGGCTTTTAAGGTTTGAATTATGGACAATTATAGGTCTATTGGATGTTGGAAATGAGGCAAGAAAAATTGAAAAATAACTATATAAGTGGTTAGCATGGGCTAAGGGATGAATAGTGTTATCCCTTCCCTATTTTCAATCGCAGCCAGTGCCACAAAAGAGAGAAGGAACCATTTTTGCCTCCTAAAGCAAAATTTCTTGCCTATTTCCTCCATTTAAGCCTTGGATTTAAGCCTCTATGACTTTGAAAAGTTAGTTTCACCTTAATTTACATGAAAAATCAAACGTTTGGCTCGATTTTATGCCTTAATAAACAGTAACATGAAATTTTTTGGGTAAAATTTTTTGAATTCCAATATTTTTCCCATGTTTCCTAGGTGCCCAAAAGTCGATATATATGGTTAGATTTTAGTTTTGTTGTTTGTATGATTTATTATGGATTTTAACAAAATAAATTTATACCCTGCAACTGAGAAAATTGACAAATCATGAGATAAGGGGAAGGCCAAGGTGTAGGCATCCTTGGGAGTGTATTATGAACTTCTTGGTATGTGCAATTAAGTTAAATTGTGCTTAAATTGATATATAGCCCTAATTTACAAAATATGTTAAATTAAGGACTTATGGATAAAATGTTCATTTAAATGTAATTAATGGCACTTAATGTGCTAAATGATAAATGATTTATATAATGATGCATTTAAAATGCATGCAAATGATGTGTAATTCATATTATGCTTTATGATGCAATATGTTCATTATGATGTGAAAATGGGTAATTATATGAAAAATGCCTAATTAATGGTATTAATGGACTTAATCATGTTAATTTGTAATTGTGATGATTAATGATGTAATTGATATGGTAAATATGTGTAAGGATTTATACAATTCATGATGTATATTGAGAATGCACATTATATAAATATATATGAATATGAGTAATTGATGAATTATGTATGACTATACTCTAAACAAATGTGGCATGAGATATTATATGTACATAGAGTAAATTATCAGTTTTAGAAAAAGTCAAATGCTTTAATGATACATGTATTGCTGGTTGGGTTAAAGAGGCATGTGCGGGAGTGTATGTCTTAAGACTAATGATAGGCTTGTTGTGTGCATATATGTGGTACATACAAATGAGTTATGATGAGATGAGATATGTAATGTGTTATATTTATAATGCATGTAAATAGACATATGTGTAAGTATGCATGTAAGCTATATGGTATGCACATATATTAAGGTAATTGAGTGAGTGAACTTATGATGTGCAATTATCATGTTAAGATGATAAATGTGTAGAGATGCATATCTTGGTGGCCAAATGGTTTATCAAAGTACTCATGAGTATGTATGATTGAAAATGGATACATAAGAGTGATGTATGATAAAATGATAACAAAAATGTTTAAGTATGGGATATAAGATGTATGTAAAGGTTGAATGCATGTACAATAATTTATAATGCCTTAAATGAATGGCCTACTGACATGCATATGGATTTGTAGCCTCACATTTGTGCTTGTTAAGAGAAATACATGAATACAAGTATGATAAGTATGTGAAATATGTATGAGACATGGATGGTTTGATGAATGTGATATAATTAAAGCATACATGATGTAAAATGAGGCAAAATGCAATATGATTATGATGCATATGATGATATATGTCCGATGGTCATGTAATGTGGCAATAATATGTTTAAGACATATTATGTGCCTATATAAGGTATTACACTATTATGTAATGCCATGATGCTTTTTATAATGAGATTGAGCATAATGCATCTTGAATAAGCTTATGCTATAATGAAATGAATATGGTAATTCCATGACATAAAGAAATAAAAAATGCTTATAAGATGAAATATAATCTTATTGATGTGTGATACACATGAGTTGATATATGGCATCAAATTATAGTTAATTGTGTTATATAATATGCTTGATCACTAAAATAAGGCTTATAATATAAATTTATCGATTTAGTCATTTGTTGAATAAACCAAACAAATTAAAAGCTATGTTAAGCTTAAATTAAGATGGTGTAAATATGAATAAACTGTTATAGGAAATAACCTAGTATGGATAGGTTGACTTGTAAACTAGGGAGTTAGCAGCTATTAGGGTACTTTGGTGCCTTAATGTATTTGGCTGGTAGGTCCATTAAATGTCTAACCTATGGGATTTATTTCTTTTTGATCTTCAATTACATCTAGGTGTAGCCATCGTTGAGGTCTAATAGGGCCACTATGCAATTTATACAAGTATAGTCATTGATAAGGTTGAGGGATCACTGTACACTTATGCATAGGTAGTAGCCATTGAGGCCCACAATGAGGGCCTTAACATACCATTATCTCATTATCTATAAGATATTCATTTTTCTCTAAAATGGGCATAATAAAATAAGTTTATTGCATGTAATCACATAATACATAATATTATAATTAAGGCATGGTTTTTATGCATACTGTGGTGAGTTATGTGATTAATTTATGTTATATTAATGTAATAATGCATGCTATGCCTATTGTGGCATATAATGTTGTATAGTGATTGATTATGTTCATGTACATTTTTTATGTTAATAAAAAGGCATATATGCACAAGTTATTTTGATTACATTACTAAGCTATTGCTTAGTGCATCATTTGTTTTGCAAGGCATATGTTAAAGAGACAGTTTAAGCACAAGCCTTAGAACTTCGAGATTATTAAGAGAAGGTTATTCCTTTAGGCATAGTTTTGGTTTATGTATCTAGAATTATGTGATTTATAGGTTTAAGCACTTATATGATGTATTAAGGGGAAGATGGGCCTAAACTATATATATGTAATCTTTTTGGATTTCATGGTCTGTAATCTATTTTAAAGTTGATTTAAACTATTTTTATTGCATGATATCTCTTCTTGAGGTCGAGATTGATGTTTATGTTGATGCATGATGTTGGAGTGATCAAAGGATCATAGATGTTATGGGATGATTGAAAATGCTTATACAAGTGTTATTTTAATATGTAGGTCACTTTTCATTTTTGGGATAGTGCCCCGATACAACTGTTATACTGTCAGATTTTCAACACAAGAATTCTCAAATGTGAATTGTAACTATGTTTTTGAATTTTTTTTTTAAAATTCATATTTTCATAAGTTAAGATTTTATAAGAGGTGTTTTTCAACACATGGTTTATGGATAGAAGTTAGTGAAGTTTGTACAATGCGTTTATGTGCTACAATCCTAAGTTGGGTTTGGTGACCAACCAGTGATTGGACTGAGTAAGAGAAGTCACATTTTATATTATTAGAGCTCTAGTTTAGGTATCCCTAGTTGACATATGAGTGCTTTCAAGTCTAAAGTGTACATCAGATAATCTATGATCTCAAGGCTTATGAATTATTCTCTTACCTATAGATGAGATGAATGATTTAGCACATCATAGTGAGGAGGAAGTTGAGAGTCATACTTTAATGACTGTAGCACTAGAGGTCACTAGAGTTATATCTACTTTGAGTAGTGTTGCGAGGTATGTACCATTGGTAGGACAAGCTCTACCATTATTTCTATAGGAGATGTTACACCTTTTAAGATAGGCTATAACTATTGCTCCACCACTAGTATAGCAGCCAAAGGCTTCCTTAGCTCTCTAAAGGACTTATCTAGACAGAGTTAAAAAGATAGGAGCCAAGGACTTCAAGGGAAAAGGCATGGTAGAGCCTAGAAAGGCAGAGTACTAGTTTGATGATACATAAAAGATCACCAAGTAGATGAGGTGCACCCTAAAGGAGAAAGCGATATGTGCCACATCACTTTTGGAAAAAGAGGCAGCAAAATGGTGGGAAGGTTTCATCAATTACAAGACTAATGAGAAGATTACATGGGATTTCTTCTTATTAGAATTCCATAAGAAGTACATCATTGAGGATTATTTGAATGATAGAAGATAGTACTTTATGGACCTTAAGAAGGAATATAAATCTATTAAGTAGTATGAGAAGGAGTTTACTATGCTTAGTAGATAAGCTAAGGAGACCATAACCACCGAAATTGATAAGTGCAAGTGGTTTGAGAAGGGCTTACATGTAGACATCAAGTCCTAGGTAGTCCCTATGAAGATTAGAGACTTCTCTTAGCTAGTTTCAGTGCACCATTCCATAGCAGGGGTATAAAAGGAGAAGGAAAAATTTAATCGTAAGAAAATATCTTTGAGATAGAGAGCATCTAGTCTAGATCCATAATTAGGCAAGAAGTTTAATGGTTATCTGTTTGGGGCTTTATAGTAAACTAAAAGATAGGGCTAAAACTAAAAGTCAATTCAAGGTAACAAGACTAAGACTAGAGACCTACAATCATGGGATACTAGTACACTAGGTTCTATAGTTATAGGCAGCTAGATACCTTAGTGTTTAACTTGCTAGAAGGGACACAAAGGAAAGTGTTGGAGGAATAAGTTAGGTATTTGTTATAGGTGTGGCTCACCAAATCATTTTCCTAGAGATTGTCTAAAGGGACCTAATGCAAGATAGAGATCTGCACCTATATCTACCACAGGATAGTTAAGAGATCGAGGAGGGAAATTAGAGAGAGCTCAAAGGGATAGATTAGAACCCAGGGCTAATCACAGATCTCCTACACAATATTATGCCATTAGAGCATGGGAAGAGGCTAATGAGCTATACATCATTGCTGGTACTTTTCCTTTATTTGATTCACCTGTTTCGACTTTGATTGATCTAAGGTTTACACATTCGTATGTTTACACACCACGAGCATGAGAATAGGGTTTTATTTTAAAGCCTCTTAACCTAGAGATTATGGTTAGTAATCTCATAGGCTAGCATGTGGTAGTTGACAAGGTTCATAAAGACTGTCCTTTAAGGATACAAGATCACAAGTTTTTAGTTAATATGATAGAGTTGCCTTTTAAGGAGTTTAACTTGATATTAGGCATGGATTGGTTGTCTAGGTATTAAGAAATTATGGATTGTAAGCAAAAGGGGTTGACTCTCAAGATTGATAATCGGATTGAAATCATAGTTATAGGTGAGATGATAGACTTTTTGTTTAATGTGGTGTTAGCTATTACAAATTGGTGGATGTTAGGAAAGGATTGCTAAGCTTATTTTACTTATGTTTAGGACACTAGGAAAAGAGAGCTAGATGTTAGTAGTATACCAATGGTGACAGAGTATGCTGATATTTTTCTAGAAGAGTTACTGGGTTTGCCTATAGAACGGGAACTCGAGTTAAGTATTAAAGTTTTACTTGGCATTACTTCGGTGTCGATAGCTCCATATTTAATGGCACTAACTGAGTTGAAAGGGTTAAAGATCAAGTTACAAGAGTTTTTGGATTAGGGCTTCATTAGACTGAATGTTTCA
>CANXYI011780769.1:0-11270 GCA_948208565.1 Hura crepitans
GTATATAGCATGTTAGGATAATGATAATGAGTTATGGATGCTTTATGGTTGAATGGCCTTATGGTGTTTTCATACATGTATATGCTTTGTGTTAGGCATGTTAAAGATAGTGCATGATCATGTGTATGATAATACTCAAGTGTAAAGACACGTATATAAGTGAGATGGCATGTAATACATGAAATAGATGACATAAGAATATGTATGAATAATAGATCATATACATATGTTGTAAGTTATGAAATGTAAAGTAATTAAAGATTAGGATATAATTGTATGGCATGGTCGAATGGTCAAGTTTTTTAGCCATAATGTGTTTAAAAACATGTTATATGTGTGTGTGTGTATTTGCATGTGTCTGTGTACATATATAAACATATGTATATTGTGACATGAATGAGATGTTAAGTTTTGATGTTATGTGTAAGTGAAAGAATAAGAGTTGTATGCTTATATACATATGTATATTATGACATGAATGAGATGTTAAGTTGTGATGTTATGTGTAAGTGAAAGAATAAGAGTTGTATGCTTGTATGGTGCTCTAGCTGAATGGATTTCATTATGGCATTTAGTATGTTTCCGTTCATATCATATTTAAAGTAAAACAAAAAGATGTCTTAGTGTAGTCATACAATTCATGATCAATCTTATATGGCATGATGCCTTGGTAAACATGCAATATGCATGTCTATTTTATATATGATGGTGCATATGATGAGATGAGAGTCTTTAAGGCATTTGAATGGTTATTCATAATAATTATTATTTTGAGTATGTTATGCTCTTGAATTGAAACATGCATATGATAAAATATTTTACGATGTACATTGAGTAAATTATGGGTTGAAATGGATAGGTGCCTTGTAATTGAATATAAAGCTGAATGAACATAAAGGCATGCATGTGTATGTATGAATTCAATATTCAAGCTAGACATGTTGTATGTTCATGTATGGTTGCAAATGGATGAATTGGCATGAGTTGAGTTATGTATGATGGATGATGAGGCATGGTGATTAATAGCTGAATGGCCTTTAATGTACCTTAGATTGTGTATGCTTGACAATTTGATATATCATGGAAATGTAAGAACAATGATGACAACAAGCATAAATATATGATACATGATGTATGTTGTGGATGAATACATATGTAAGCATGTCCATGATGCTATAATCTAATGACATATAAGTGAATGAGATGTCATGATATTATGTGTATGTTATGGGTTGGTCCAATGGTCTACATGTATACATATATATGTGACGTCCATATAATGCATGAATTAGAGGATGTATGTCATATAGCTTAAAAGCATTCATGTTGAAAAATGAGGCATAATGCAATGTAATCACGATGGATGTTAATTACATGTAAGATATCATAGCTAAATTGTCATGTATGTGGCAATAATATGTTTGAGACATATTATGTGCCTATATAAGGTATTACACTATCATGTACTGCCATGATGTGTTTTGTGATGAGATTTGAGCATAATGTATCTTGAATGAGCTTTTGATATAATGCGCATGAAAATGGAATTTTTGTGACGCAAGGAAAATAACTGATGCTTATAAAAGGAAATACAAAGTTATTTATGTGTGATATATGTGTGTTGATAAGTGGCCTCAAAATGTGGTTAATTGCTTTGTATAATATGCTTGATCACTAAATTAGGACTTATAACATAATTTCTTAGTTTAGTCATTTGTTGGCTAAACAAAAGTAACTAAAAATTTGGTTAAGCTTAAATTAAGGCGGTGTAACTAAACATCAACTATTAATAGCCCAAATGAGAAATAACCTAGTATGGATTGGTTGACCAATCAACTAAGGAGTTTTATAGCAACTGCTAGGGATACCTCAATACATCGATGCATTTAGTCCATAGGTCTACTAAATGTTTGATCTATGGACTTATATTTTTTTTATCATTGGATCAATAGGGGTGTGGCCACCGTGAATGTCCAATAAAGCCACTACACACTCTTGCTAGTGCAGCAACCGTTAAGGTCCATAAGAAGGACTACTACATACCATGATCTTGTTATCTATAGCATACATGTTCTCTAATATAGGCATTCACTGTATAGCTAACACACCATCCTGGTACCCATAGTAACATGCACGAGTGCCTCTAACTACTAAACTCACATAAGCTAATCAGATAATATCATACCTAGATAGTTGGCTACTGCACTATTGATCTTCTTCATCGTATCTTCCTAATCTACCACCTACGCATTGGACACCCGATACGCTAAGTATGCACTCAGTGGTGAATTTAACTAAACATACCATGTATTACTGTCACATGCAAGCACACAAGACATTTCAGTTCTCATCTATTAAAAATCTCAAATCCCTCTATTTCAGCTTTCAGTTATGCTTAATTATTCACTTGCTTACCTTACCTTAACTAAACTCATAACCTAGGGTTTCACATGCTCTTTCATCATTAGTTAATTTTTTGTTACCACTTAATTATGATTCATACTGACATTCTTCCATTCTAACTATCCTTACTATATTTAAGTTATCTGACTAACATAGCTTTACCATTTATTCTTTATTGTTCACTAATCTATCTCGATTCTTCAGCTCTATTCATTATGTATATAGGTATAATTTACTACCTCATTCATTTGGACTCGATAATTCCCTCTATACCCACTCCTTTCTATGTCTTCTTATTTATTTACTAGTTCTTCAGTCCTTTACTTCCTTTAAAAGTCCTAGTGAAATTACATAGGCTTGTCCAAACACTTTCTAGATAAGTTATCTCTGGTTCTTAAGATTTTACTCATAATTTACCTCAATCATAACAATTTAAACTTCTAATTCTTTATAATGACTTTTAAATTTGTTCAAGTTCTTTACATTATCCATTCATACAACCACAATTTAGGAAGAACTCCCAACCATTGGATAACAGGAATCATATTGTGCAGTGGCCCTCATTTTGGACCACGGCTACTACACCAACCTAGTTCGAGAACTAGACAAAAGACATAGATGTACAATGGCCCACATTATGGACCTTGGCATCTATACACACCCTTTGCCTGAAAGCAAGGATCAGTTCCAAGGAACCTCCTAATATTAGAAAAGGGGTAATAGGGATCAGCCTTGTAGGACCTCCCAATATCTCAATACAATCAACATAAGCAAGACATTAGGTGGATAGTAGGGATCAGTCCTGTAGGACCTCCTAATATCCACAAGTGGGTAGCAGGGATCAACCATAGGTGTCTTAATACCTAGAATGTGTAGGCTGAAAGCAATACACAGCTGCTGCACCTACCATACATAGGCTAAAATCCATATAGACTCAGCCTCTAGCAGCTACTAATCCTTAGTTCACTAGGTAACCTATCCAGTGTATAGGTACCCATCGATCCCAAAAATTCCCTTTCCATTACCTTTCAAAGCCATTAGATTCATCATTCAATTTATCAATAATAAAATGTATCATCCTCCATGGTCATTTTGGTTCCCTTATCAGCCAAATTGCATATAATATCTTTTCAATTTCATCAAGTTGTCATGTCTTCACTTTAGTTCCACTTTGGTCATTAACTTCATATAATTGTCTTTTAACTTCTTTCACAATTAATCTTGATTCTTCTCTATTGCCAATATATATCTAATTTACCTCATTTCCATGAGTCCTACTAGGTTATATTCCATATATTTTATGCTTTGTAATTTTTGCATCACTATACAATGACGTAGTTCTTCAATTTAGTAATTCACTTCCTTTGTTACTATTTTTCTAATAATATTTATTCTCTGTATAGTTTGATAATTTATTCAATACATTTTGTAGAATCCTTCATGAGGTTTACCCTATACAAAATCTTTAAATCTCTATTAGGTATAATCTCTTTTTATATCTTGAAGTCTATCAAATTTCAACATATTAGTTTCTAAAACTTTATCCCCACATTATTGTGCATTAATAATTTTTTTTCCTTTGTCTCTTAATTTAGTCGTTCAGCTTTTCAACAATTTATTAGCTCTTTAACTCATTTTGGTTTAGCTAAACTCAACTAATTGCCTTTCTAGTCTACCATATATTTAATCTACTTATGTTCAAGCTAAAAAGACACAGCTATTATTTTATTTCATCCGATCATATTTTTTGGATAGTTATACGTCATTGGAATTCCTTAGACAGTTATAGGTTTATTGTTACGTAAGAGTTACTATTCATTTAGCACGTTTTTCTCACTTACCTATCCTATCTCCTCAACCTCTTATATCTTAAAATATTTTACCCCATCATCATTTTATTTATCATAACATATTAATTCATTATTTTAGCCCTAAATCTTAAACTATATCTCTTAATTAAATCCTTATTCTTCTATCTACCATTTGCAACTCTAACTATTACATTATTTGTTCTCACCCATCCATACTACATATAACATTTCTTATTCATTCTAAATCCCTCGCATATCCTACACCATGTTACCATCATACATTCCATGCACTCATGCCATACTTCTATAGTCATATCATGGCACACATGACATACACAAAGTCATGCATGTAGCAAATACATACACATCTCTTCCAAATCCAATTCATATTCATAACATCTTTTCTCCTTAAATTACACCTCCTAACATATAATTCACATACACACACACATGAACAAACATACAAATTCAACTTCCATATACATACCCAACACTTTATTCCATATTTTTCCTGACATATAAGATATGTTTCAGTTGAATTCACTCACAATGGGCTCCCAAACATATTAAAGCCACTCTAGAACCCTTGAATCCATCTTCCTCTACCTTGAACCACCATATCTAAATTCCATAATAGTTTTAACATTTGAAAATTCCTAAAAAATTGTGCATAGCACCAAGTTGAAATCTCTTTTCATGAATAACATCTACACCTCAAATACTCCCTAAGAAAAATAAGAAACCATGAAAAGAATCACTTACACATCAAATTGGCATTATTCATCAACTACTCATAACTCACTTTTGGGACATCCTTTTTCACTTCTCTCACTTGGAATAAGTTCAGTGAATCATAGAGGTCAAGAACTATATAATTTTTGGGTTTTTTGGCATGAGAGGAGAGAGAAAAAAATGAAAAAAAAGATAGAGGAATTAAGGCAAATGGCATCGACTTTTTATGTTTAAGGAAGAAGATGACTTCTTTTCCCTTCCATCCTTCTATACACATGCCCCCTTAAGTTCTTAAGCAAGGTGGATGGCCACAATCATGCCATATGTCTATTGGACGGCCTAAATTAATCATATTTTGCTTTAAAATTTAAAAATTTAGACTAATTTCAATAGACCTCCAAAAATCATAATTCTAATCCCAAAACTCCTTGATTAAATTCATTAAAGTTCCCCAAAACTTCAGCCCAAAACTCCCCCGAGAGCTAGGGTTACTATTCGGCCTATGCCATTTTAAACTTTAAAAATTCATAAAATATTCTCTGGACCTCCAAAAATAGTCAATCTAATTTGACAAATCCTCGAGTAGTGTCAATAAGGCCCACATAAATTTTCGAGTCAAAATTCAACAATGGGCTCTGTGACACTATTCACCTGCCAGAATAAAATATTTAGAAAAAATATTAAACAACCTCAAAAAATTAAAATTCCTTCTCCATTATACTCATTGTAATATTGAGGTTTAAGGTATGACATTTTTGAGTCCGTCCAGGCATATCCCGAAGCTATCCTGGTATAACCTCATTCTATCTCCTTATACACTAGTTCTTAACCCGAAATGATTTATTGGTTCTATTAAATTTTTAAATTCATTCCTTTCACCCACTTTCAGTCCCATCAAAGTTTTATGACCAATATGCTAGTCATTAGACTCATAATGATGCACCGCATGGCAAGGAACATCCCTCAGGCCTAGAAAGTATTGTTCATAAAACCTGGGCTTACGGGTATTACAAGTCTTCCCCTCTTAAGAAATTTCATCCATGAAATTTCTTGTGATCATATGGTTGGTTAGTTTCGCATTCCTTTACTATACTTTTATTCTTGTCTCTTTCCATTAAGGTTAAACTTTTGTATCCTTATACATCTAAAACATTACAGATGCATCTCTAGTCTAGTACTAAATAAACTTCTCTGGTCTGGATTTCTCTTAAGGTGGTTAAAGTTCCCTCAATACACTTTCAATATTATCACATTTCATTCCCTCTTACTTTAATCATGTGAAAACGGCTAACTAGAATACTTTCACTATGTCTTATATTTCCACACTCTATTCCAAGTTAGAATATTGACCACTACAGAAGTGTCCTTAGATATTCATCTTAATTTAATATCCCTTACTTCATTTACGTTGTCCACACTATCTCGTTATTACATACGGAGCTATAATATTACCTCGACGTCACAAAGTAATATCTTTAATTGACTTTCCTGTAATAACCTTTCCTAATCAAGCTTTCCTTTAGCACCTTTAAATGCTAGATTATACTCTTTTTCTTTTTATTTATCAACACTGTCCTCAGTTCACTTTATTCTAGTCTTATTTCAATCGATCTCTCTACTCATCTCACATGTAGGCCATATTATTCCTTTTTCATCGCTTTGTCTCAATTAATTCATTTAACCACACCTTCATTCTTTCAAGTATCTCAAAGCACTTTAGTCTCTAGATTCCTCTCGAATGCCTAATTATTTCTCTTTGTCATTCATCTTATGGAGGTTATTAATTCACTAACCACTCGGTTCACTTCCTCTCTTAAGTTCTAAAGAGATAGACTAGTTATCCATATCCATTATAAACCATTAACACATCTTTCATCGCTTCATTCCTATTACACTATTATAAGGTATATACATTGATATCTAAATCCTTTCCTACATTTACTCATTAGCATTAGCGTTAGCTTTCATCCTCTTTCTACTCACAATTTACTTATCGTCCTCTTTTTATTACCATCACACTGCTATTTTCTCTTTCATCACTTTATCATGTCCCTTCAATATCAGGGCTATCATCATGCCATGCTTAACTTTTAAAACACATGCATAGAATTTTCATCATAGCAAAACATGTCATGTATAATGTAAGTATGCAAATGGCAAGATGCAACCTGAGATATACAATGTAATGCCTGGGTCCGGTAAAGAAAATGTATCAAGGAAAAGCAATAGCCCTCCTCCTCATGGACCTTAACAACCAATTTCTTATCCTCAGTTCTATCATGACTCTCACACTATGATATATTGTGTGATTTATCCATTAACCATTAGTATCTCACTCCTATTGCACTTCTAACTTTATCAGCTTTACTTTCCTACTAAACTCCCATATTTTTGTTGTCCTTTAATCCAGTTATCCTAGGCTCTAGTCCCATAACTTTCATACTTTTCACAAGCTGATAACAATTCCTTTAACATACTTCAAAACTATAGGCAACTAAATTGCCTCATTCGTAGGCCACTCAATTTTCCTCTTTCCCTAGGTTCTAAAGAAATTTAATCTCACTAGGTATAATATAGTAGTCATTCCTTTCACATTAATAACTATTGAATGTACTCTATCATTTTGATTCCTTGGGTTCTTTTAGGCTTCTTTTATTCCTTTCACTACTTCCTTATAGCATCATTTATCTCCTAATTGGTGTTCAAGTTCGTAAGAAACTATACTAGCTCCTTACTATTACATATCTATTCTTTATCCCTAATACCAAGACAATCTATACCTTTCTTTTCTCATCAGGACCCTTAATCAGCTGATAATAATCTTAAAATCCCCACTCATTGCTCAAGGATACTATACTTCCTACTTTTAAGTATATATATCCTCTAGTTGCTTAAATCACCATACCATCTCTCTCCCCATCCATGAGGCTTATTACCCCTCTATCAGGGTATTATCACCCTTTTATGGTTTCATTTGTAGCATTAGCAACCTTAATTTAGGAGGAAAAGGACCCTACAGAGTCATAACACTAGCATCTTAGCCCACTATCTTCTTTTCCAAGAAATTCACATAGTTATTACATCAGTTACTTACTAGGAACATCCATTTACCAGTAGTGTAACGACTGTCCACACCCATAAATTTTGAAGGCACTCATGCATTACTATCCATAACCACCTAAACCCATTCTAATACCACTAAATGTAACACCCCCTACCTGTTCCTAAAGAAAATAGGCAAAGTGTGCTACATCCTGTGAGATCACCCATCTTTGGATTTCCTTAGGGGCCTTTCATTTAACTTTTACTTAGCTTTTTCCTATTCAGTTTAAAAATTTTATTTAATAGTTCCAGTGATCTAAGGTAAACCTACTAGGCATATGACACCCACATGATTTGGCTTACAGTCAAATATCAGCATAGGCTATGATTATAGCTAGAAGCTCGTTCCACACTAACAATAGAATAACACATTCACTGTATAGCTATCATACCATCCTAGTACCCACAGTAACATGTACAAGTGCCTCTAACTACTAAACTCACATAAGCTATTTAGATAATATCATACTTGGATAGTTCATCTTTTTCATCATATCTTCCTAATTTACCACCTGCACATCAGACACTCGATACATTGAGTATGCACTCAATGGTGAATTTAACCAAACATACCATGTATCACTATCACATGCAAGCACAAAATACATTTCAATTCTCATCTATTTAAATTCTCAAATCCCTTTATTTCAGCTTTCAGTTATGCTTAATTATTTACTAGCTTACATACCTTAACTAAACTCATAACCTATTCACATGTTGTTTCATCATTAGTTAATTTTTCATTACCACTTAATTATGATTCATACTGACATTCTTCCATTCTAACTATCCTTACTATATTTAAGTTATTTGACTTGCATAGCTTTACCATCTATTCTTTACTGTTCACTGATCTATCTCGGCTTTTTAACTCTATTCATTATGTATATATGTACAATTTAATACCTTTTTTATTTGGACTAGATAATTCCCTCTATACCTATTCCTTTCTACATGTCTTCCTATTTATTCACCAGTTCTTCAGTCCTTAACTTCCTTTAAGTGTCTTATTGAAATTACATAGGCTTATCTAAACTCTTTTTAGATAGGTTATCTTTTATTCTTAAGATTTTACTCATAGTTTACCTCAATCATAACAATTTAACTTCCAGTTCTTTATAATGTCTTTTAAATCTGTTCAAGTTCTTTACTTAATCCATCCATTCATACCCCCATGATTCAGGAAGAACTCCCAACCACTTGATAATGGGAATCACATAGTGTAGTAGCCCCCATTTTGGACCTCGGCTGCTGTACTAACCCAGTCTAAGAATTGGATAAAAGACAAAGCTATGCAGTGGGCCACATTATGGACCTTGACATCTATGCACACCCTTCACTAGATAGCAAGGACCAGTTCTGAAGACCCTCTTAATATTGGAAAGGAGATAGTAGGGATAAGCCCTGTAGGACCTCCAAATATCCCAATACAATCAACATAAGTAAGACATCAGGTAGATAATAGGGATTAGTCTTGTGGGACTTCCAAATATCCATAAGTAGGTAGTAGGGATTAACCATAGGCCTTTTAATACCTAGAGCATGCAAGCCCAAAGCAACACTCAGTGGTTGTACCCGCCATAGATAGGCTAAAATCCATACAAACTTAGCCTCTAGTAGCTGCTAATCCCTAGTTGACTGATCAACCTATCTAGTGTATAAGTACCCATCAATCCCAAAAATTCCGTTTCCATTACCTTTCAAAACCATTAGATTTATTATTCAGTTTATCCATAATAAAATGTATCATCCTCAATGGTCATCTTAGTTCCCTTATTAGCCAAATTTCATATAATATCTTTTGAGATTTATTAAGTTGTTATATCCTCACTTTAGTTCCACTTTGGTTATTAACATCATATAATTGTCTTTCAACTTCTTTCACAATTAATCTTGATTCTTCTTTATTGCCAATATATATCTAATTTACCTCATTTCCATGAGTCATACTAGGTTATATTCCATATATTTTATGTTTTGTGATTTTTGCATCATTATACAATGACTTGGTTCTTAGATTTAGTAATTCACTTCCTTCTTTACTATTTTTCTAATAATATTTATTCTTTATATAGTCTGATAATTTATTCAATACATTTTATAGAATCCTTTATGAGGTTTACCTCGTATAAAATCTTTAAATCTCTGTTAGGTATAATCTCTTTTTATATCTTGAAGTTCATCAAATTTCCACATATTAGTTTTTGAAACTTTATCCCCATATTATTATGCATTAATAATTTTTTTCCTTTGTCTCATAATTTAGTCATTCAACTTTTCATCAATTTATCAACTCTTTAGCCCATTTTGGTTCAACTAGACTCGACTAATTGCCTTTCCAATCTGCCATATATTTAATCTACTTAAGTTCAACCTAAAAAAGACATAGATATTATTTTATTTCATCCAATCATATTTTCCTAATAGTTATGGGTCATTGGAATTCCTTATACATTTATAGGTCCATTGTTATGTAAGAGTTACTATTCATTCGGTACATTTTTCTCACCCATCTATTGCTCTATTTTATTTTTTTGTCTCCTCAACCCCTTATATCTTAAAATACTTTACCCCATTCATCATTATATTTATCTTAACACATTAATTCATTATTTCACCCCTAAATCTTAAACCACATCTCTTAATTAAATCCTTATTCTTCCATTTACCATTTGCAACTCTAACTATTACATTATGTGTTCTCACCCATCAATAGTACATTCACCATTTCTTATTCATTCCATGTCCCTCACATATCTTACACCATGTTACCATCATGTATCCTATGCACTCATACCATACATCCATAGTCATATCATGGCACACATGACATACACATAGTCATCCATGTAACATATGCATACACATCTCTTCCATATCCAATTCACATCCATAACATCTTATCTCCTCAAATTACACCTCCTAATATACAACTCACATACACACACACATGAACACACATACAAATTCAACTTCCTTGTATATACCCAACACTTCATTCGATATTTTTCCTAACATACAAGATATTTTTCAGTTAAATTCACTTTTAGTGGGCTCCTAGACATATTGAAGCCACTCTAGAACCCTTGAATCCATCTTTTTCCACCTTAAACCTCCATATTCAAATTCCATAATGGTTCCAACCTTTGAAAGTTCCTACAAAATTATGGATAGCACTAAGCTGAAATCTCCTTTCATGAATAACATCTACACCTCAAATAC
>CANXYI011781140.1:0-14333 GCA_948208565.1 Hura crepitans
TGGTATAGATGATGATAAATATGTGAAAATAACCCCTATAGGTGTATAATAGAGGCCATATGCATGATTTATGGTAAATACACATTTCCATTATGCATGATAGCCATGATCTTAATTATTGCTACCTAAACTTCATTCTAATATTTATGCACCTAATATGCAAAAATAATTACATTTTGATGAAGATGTGATTTGGGTGCATGATTGGCTACAAGAATGGTTGTAAAGACATTTTTAGGGCAATTTATATTATCATATGCATTTACATATAAATATGTCATATTTTACAAGAATGGAATAATGCATGTTTAAAATGGTTATGTGTAAGCTAAAGTGATTACAAAACTAAGCAAAAGCTTAGCGCATCGCCTGTTTGTGATACATAGGTAACAAGGTAGCAAATTAGAGCCAAAACTTCTGTACCATAGGAGACTTTTAAAGAAAGCCCCTATATAGGTATTTTGACCATTTTGTAATAGTGTAATGATGTAAATGTAAATATTGATAGTGTGCACTTGTTTTTCTGGAGGGATTGGGCCAAATCTATAATTTAGATTGGTTTTTTAACTAAAAATTTAATTTTCTTTGAACGCTTTATGTTTCTTGCACAATTTGTATGTAAACTTTTAATGTTGTATATGAGAATGCTGATTGAGTTGAGCCTTAGGCTCTGTGAGTTTTTTGATGAGTTTGGAGGGTCAAAAGGACCCATTTGGAGTTGAGATGTGTTGTATGTCTTTTATAGAAATGTTTTTAATAGGTTTAATATTTGGGAAAGTGTCTTGGTACAATTGTTATGCTATTAAATTTTTGACACGATGACTTTAAAGGTTGCCTCAAAATGCGTGCAAAAAGATTTTAGTGCTTTTACAACTCTTTGTGTCAAGAAATGTTTTTACTAATAAAAGTTTTAAATTTTTAATGATTTATAGATAACAGAATTGGATATCGTATTGCATGCGTGTCCTCCATTCGGGTTCGACGAATGGCTCGGGTAGAGGGCTTCACATCCAATTCCTTCAAAAATCAATTCACAACACAATTAAAAGATTTTTAGTGGCAATAGGCAAGGTAAAAGCTTGCAAAAAGAAGCTAAAATGGTGGATGTTAGCTGGAAATGGCATTAGGACAAAAGGCAGAGGAAGAAGGGAAAATGGGAGGGTGGTGGGGTAAGTTGCCAAGTAGGCAGCTAAATGTCACTTTGAGCCCTTTTATCGTGGCTGAGGTGGCATTAATGGGGCCACATGCCACCCGAGCACCTCGAAAAAGCTCGATTTCAATAGAAACTTTGGGAAATTTTTAAAAATCACATAGACCTCTAAAAATTATTGCATTTGTTTTAAAGATCCTCGATTAGTCCCATTTGAAGGCTCGTAAAATTTCACAGCCAAATTTCACTTATAGGATAGTTAACTAACTACCTCAATTTACATGCACATCTCTAATTTTAAGAAAAATTTCAAATAACCATAGAATTCAAAATTATTTCACCAATAGAGTTAGGGGAATTTTTAACCTTTAGGGTATGGCATTTTTAGGTATATCTGAGCACATCCCGAGTCATTCCCAGCCTAACTCCTTCTGTGCTTAAAACCCACTAGATTACAGCCTAAAATAGTTTATTATTTCTGCTAAATTTTTAAGTTAAGTCAATTTCATCATTTTATGGCCCCTCAAAGTTTTAAGACTAGTACCCCTACCTTGGGCCTCGTGAAGGTGATTCGGCACTCTGAAAACACTTTTTTCCCTTAGCGGTATTGTTCACAAAATCTTAACTTACAAGCGTTACATCTCTATTACAAAAATTAGAGATTTCTAAACTCTAGTGTCATCTACATATGACATGGAGGAAATGGCAAAAGAGAAGAGAGAGGTTTTCTAGAGAAAAAGGCAGTTCATTACAAGGCAATCCAGTTTAGCCCTAGTGCTAAAAAAAGGTAGGGGGAAATAAGTCTCGTCAAGGGTATCAAACATATAGACCACCTCAACCACAAAGATCTAGGCAAGCTTTAGTATCTAGACATAGAGCATCACAGTTGGCTATTGGTGCTCAAGTAATAGGGGCTAAGAACACACCAGGGTCAGTGTAGATAGGCTAGGATAGGGGGATGTTTTATTTATAGGTCTAGAGGCCATTACAAAAGCGAGTGTCCTCAGAGATAGATAGAGGGTGCCCATACCTAGGCTTTAGTAACACCTCAGAATAGGGTACAGAGACAAACTAGAGGTGATAAGTCTAGTAGCAGTAGTTAAGGGATAAGGTTAGAAGCCCGTGCACCTACTAGATAGTATACAATTAGGGCTCATGAAGAAGCAAGAGCTCCAAATGTCATTACTATTACTATTTATTTTATTTGATGTTCCAGTTTTGGCATTAGTAAACCCATGATCTGCTCATTCATATATATACATTACACAAGCACATGATAAAGGACTAGAACTAGATCATGTGGACCTAGATATCTAAGTCAGCAGTCCTATAGGATAGAGTGTGACTGTGACCAAAGTATACAGACACTATCCATTAGTAATTCATAAGTAATTATTTCCTGCTAATCTGATTGCACTACCTTTTCTTTAATTTGATGTTATCTTAGGAATGGACTGGTTATCTAAACATCGGGCTATAGTTGATTGTAAACATAAGAAATTAAGCCTTTAGACTATAGAGGTATAGGAAGTTACAGTTATAGGTGAGAAACATTTTTTGAATAATCTCATATAAGCTATTATAGTAAGAAGACTCATTTATAAAGGGTGTAAGGCATACCTAGCCCATGTCATTAAAACTAATACTTCTACTTTGAGCCTTGAATATATCCTAATAGTTCCTAAATTTCCTAATGTTTTTCTAGATAAGTTGTTAGGATTGCCGCTTCAAAGAGAACTTGACTTTGAAATTGAAGTGTATCATGGTATAACTCCTACATCCATCACTCCTTATAGAATGACACCTACTAAGTTAAAAGAACTAAAGGTATAATTGCAGGGTCTGTTAGGTAAGGATTTTAACAGACCTAATACTTCTCCTTGAGCAGCACCAATGTTGTTTGTAAATAAGAAAGATGGGTTGCTTTGGCTGTGTATTGATTATAGACGGTTGAATAAAGTGACCATGAAGAATAAATATCCTTTACCAAAAATAGATGACCCTTTTTATTAGCTTCAAGGTGCCGAGGTCTTTTTAAAGATTGATTTGAGATTAGGATACCATCAGTTGAGAATTAAGAAGGCCGATATTCCTAAAACCGCTTTCAAGACCAGATACGAGCATTATGAGTTTCTAGTGATGCCATTTGGACTTACTAATGCTCTAATAACTTTTATAGACTAATGAATAAGGTATTTTAACCATACCTAGATCAGTTTGTGGTTGTGTTCATTAATAATATTCTAGTGCACTCCAAGACTAGAGAAGAACATGAACAACACCTCAGGGTTGTGTTACAAACTTTAAGAGAGAAATATTGTATGCCAAGTTAAGTAATTGTGAATTCTAGCTAAATAAAGTGGCTTTTCTAGGCTATATAGTGTCAACAGAATGTATCAGAGTTAATCCCAGCAAGGTTAAAGTAGTGCTAGAATGGGAACCTCTAAGAAATATGATAGAAGTATAGAGTTTTCTAGGATTAGCTGGGTATTATAAAAGGTTTGTGAAAGGGTTCTCAATGATTGTAGCACCTATAACAAGGTTGATTGGAAAGAATGTGAAATTTGAGTGGGATGATAAATGCCAAAAAAGTTTTGAGAAGCTGAAGAAAATGCTGGTAAAAGCTCCTATCCTGATTCAACCTAAACAAGGTTAGGATTTTTTTTATACAGTGATGCCTCACTTAATGGATTAGGTTATGTGTTAATGCAAGAAGGAAAAGTGGTAGTATATGCTTCAAGATAGTAAAAACAACATGAGAGGAACTATTTTACCCATGATTTGGAACTAGTTGCCATTATTCTTGCCTTGAAAATTTAGAGACATTACCTGTATGGTGAGAAATGTTATATTTATAAAGGCCATAAGAGTTTGAAATATCTCCTTACCTAGAAGGTGTTCAACCTGAGATAGAGAAGATGGCTAGAATTGATAAAAGATTATGATTGCCTAATAAACTATCATCTAGGGAAAGCTAATGTGGTTACAGGTGCATTGAGCAAAAATTTCATGGTAACACTAAAAAGCCATGAATGCCAGACTAAGGTACACAGAGGAAGATAATATCTTAATAGAGTTACAAATTAAACTAGAATTTAAATAGCAAATAAAAGAGTGATAGGGCAAAGATGGAAAATTGATGTAAATTATAGGCAAAGTCAAAAAGGGGAAAGCCATAGGGTTTGAATTGAGTGAAGATGAATATCTATACTACCATGGTAGATTATGTGTAACTAGTATTGATGACCTAAAGTTATGGATACTAAAGGAAGCATATGAGGCTCTTTATTCTATGCACCCTTGCAATACAAAGATGTATTTAGACTTAAAGCCTTACTATTGGTGGCTAGGGATAAAGAGAGATGTAGCAAAATACATGGTAAAATGTCTAACATGCTAGTAGGTAAAACTTGAGCACCAGGTTCCTTCCGAATTGGTACATCCTATAGCAATACTAGAGTTAAAGTAGGAAAAGGTTACAATAGACTTTGTAATGGGTCTACCTATGATGAAAAACAAATGTGATGATATATGGGTAATTATAGATAAATTGACCGGGATAACACATCTTATATTTCTCAAAATGGATTGTTCTTTAGAGAAACTAAAAAGGTTATACATAGATGAGATTGTAAGATTTCATAGGGTGCCAATGGCTATCATATCTAACAGAGACCCTTATTTCACTTTTAGGTTCTAAAAGAAACTATATGAAGTACTAGGCACTAGATTGACCTATAGTATAGCCTTTCAACCTCGGACAGATAAATAGTCAGAGAGGGTAAGTTTAAAGGCAGCTAGGACCAGTATATGTCTTTAGTTAAATTTTTATATAATAACAATTGTCAAGCAAGTTTAAGCATGGCACCTGACAAGGCATTGTATGGCAGAAGGTGCAAAACTCCTCTATGTTAGAGTGAGGCTAGTGAAAGTAAAATTATGGGTATTGATCTAATCAAAGATGTAGAGGATAAAGTCAAGCTTATTAGAGAGATTAAAGGCTACCATTGATAAGAGTCTTATGCTGACTTAAAAAAGGGGAGATATTGAGTATAAAGTGGGTGAAAAGGTGATTTTGAAAGTATTGCCATTGAAGAAAGTACTAAGGTTTGGTAAAAAAGGGAAGCTGAGTCCTAGATTGATTGGTCGCTATGAAATTAAAGAAATGGTAAGACAATTGGCATACATGTTAGCTTTGCCACCTTATTTACAGTAGATCTATAATGTATTCTATGTCTTAATACTTAGGCAGTACAGATCATATCCTTTATATGTAATATTAGTTAAAGAGATTAAAGTTTAGCCAGATCTAACATATGAAGAGGAACTAGTATAGATCCTAGCTGGAGAAATAAAGCAATTAAGAAATAAAGCTATACCACTAGTTAAAGTGTTGTGGACACATCATAAAATGGAAGACACTATATAGGAAGTTGAGGAGTAGATGAAGGCTCAATACCCACATTTGTTTACATCAAGTAATTTTAAGGATGAAATTTTTTAAGAGGGGAAGAATTATGATGCTTATAAGTTGAATCCCTGTGAGCTATACCTTTAAAGCTCGACTAGGGTTCTCAAAGTGCTAGGCCACCTTCACAAGGCCCGAGGCAGGGTATACTGGTCATGAAACTTCGAGGGGCCATAAAATGATGAAATGACTTAATTTAAAAATTTAGCAAAACTAATAATTTATTTTATGCCATAATCTAGCAGGTCGTAGGCTCAGATGGACTTAGGCCAGGAATGACTCAAGATGGGCCTAGATGGACATCAAAATACCAGACCTTAAAGGTTAAAAATTCCACTAAAGCCATTGGGGATGGAATTTTAATTTTTTAAGGGTGTTTGCTATTTTTTCAAAATTTTAAGATTTTGACATAAATTGATGAATTAGTCAATTTTCCTACCAAAGAAATTTTGACCTGAGATTTTACGAGCCTCTAAATAGGCCTAATTGAGGATAGTTAAAATTGACACAACAATTTTTTAAGGTCTGAGTGAATTTTTAAAATTTCCCAAATTTCTTGAGAAAAGTCGAGATTTCAGGGCACTCGAGGGACATGTGTCAACATTCGAGCCACCCAGCCCCACTATATAAGGTGCATGTGAGTAGGGAGGGCCACCAAGTGACACCTAAGCACCCATCACCCGTTTCTCCTCCTTTCTCCCCTAAAGCTAGTTAATGCCTCCTTCACCAAAAAAGCCACCATTTTTTCCCAAATTGAGCTCTATTTCAACAAAAAAAATACCACAAAAAAATGCTCCAATTAGGTAAAAATTAATCTTTGAAGAGTTTAGAGGCCATAGACAACTATAAAATTCAAGAAAGGTTAAGTGTACATACAAGGGCTAGCAAAAATTCAAGTTCTAGTGTAAGTGTTCTTTCCATTCTTTTTTATTTTTCTTCAAAGGGGATTTCAACATTTTAAGGTTACTTATGTTTTTAGATTTTCAATCAGAGGTCTATAAGATTTTTCATGATTTTTCTAAGCAAGGTATGTGTGTATGTAAGCCACAGCAGAGGTGATGTTCAACAAGGAAATTGAAATTGCTAAAGTGTAGTAAAAGCTTTACATTATAAAGAGTTATGTGAATTTGATGTATTTGAGGCATGCCATGTTTATTTTGAATTTGATTTGTGTGGAAACAATGTATGGAATTTATGGTTATGGTGTGTAATTTGTGTGGAATTGTGAAACGAGTTTATTTTAATGTTGATTGTATATAATTTAGATGATTTATATGTTGAAATGATGAAAAGAATAAGTGCAAAGGTGCGGTTCTAGTTTAACCAAGAGGGTGTGTGTGTGTATGTGTGTGTAGTGTTATCTCATGTTTATATCAGGGGATATGATAGGCAATGATGTATGTGGCATGGGATTAGATGATTAGTGTGAGCATATTATGAGAAAATTCATGATCATGGGTCATTTTGGGCTTGGCCAAGAAGGTTATTAAGGTGCCTTGTCTTGTAAGTAAGGTGTATGTCATATAGGTATGTTATATGTGAAGAAAAGGCATCTTAGGCATCAAATTAGATGTAAATATGGTGAATTCAATTAAAATATGCATGTATATATGCAATCATGGTATGGCTTAGACATGCATGTAATGTGTCATAGCATGGCATGGTTAATATGTCATGTGTGCATATGTGTGCATGCTAAGATTATGGTATATGACATGTATGTGTAGTGAATTATGGAAAACAATACATGTGTATGCTTGTAAAAAAGCCATGGCTGAGATATATGTATGCCATGGTAATTATGGTAAATATGGTATGTCATGGTGTGTGATGTGGATGAATGGCATGACATTATGAGCATGTGATTTATGCCATAGAATTAGCATAAAGTATGTGTAACCATGCATGGAAACATGACATGTATTATGACAAGTTAATGTAAGAAAAAGGGATTAGGAATGGGTGTAAGAAATGATTTGGAAATTTGGTTGTAAGGCATACACAAAAATGGCTTATAAAAGTGACCTATTTTGGCATAAAATGGAACTTAAACTGTAGACTTTGTGTACTTACTTTTAATGGTAATGTGAGGCCATTGTGGTTACCTTATTGGATTAAATGGAATGAATGAAATTGTGGGCTAGAATGGCATGTCAATGTTACTTGAATTGGTATGGAAAAATGCCTAGTTGTTATGGAAAATGACCTGTAATAATGTACTTGAAAAGTAGAAGTGATATGTAACTATCCTATAAATTCTATGTCTATGAATGTCACTTATTTGAGATCTATAATAAACATATAATAGAGTATGAATTATGATATTGAACTAGGCCTAATATGGACTTTTGGATGCCAAAGTAAAGGACTTAAATTACTCTTTTAAAAATTGGACCATAACTGTCCGGCAGTAAAACTGACCTATAACTGTCCGGCAAAAATTGGATTGTAGAAATAAATTAATAACTATCTGTCAATGTGTAGACACTAGGTCTTTAGGGCTCCTATGTTCAACTTGCCTAATAATGATGAAAAGCATAAAAATCCTAATAAAAGGGGCTTTTTTGCATCCGAATCAAAGATCTCAAAATTTTTCTAAAAAAAAGTGTCAAAAGGGCCATTTTCCCAAAAAAAGGGAGTTTGGTAAAACATGCACTTTTTATGAAGGAAACGGCCATTGCCGAGCCAAAATGGACGTTTTTTTAAAGAAAACGGTCGTTTTTGCAAAATAGGCCATTTTCACGAGGGAACAGCCGTTCTCGAGCCAAAATGACTATTTCGATTGCCAAAACAGTCGTTTTGACCATTTTCACTAAAACGGCATTTTTCAACATCGAGAAGTGTGTATAAAAGGGAAATTTATTTTTGCTTAGTAGGATTAGTCATTTTAAGGAGAGACAAAGTTTTTTGAGAGAGAAAATACACTAAAAAGGCAAAAATACACTCTTTAAACACCATTTTTTTGGGATTTTTGAAGATTTAAGAACAGTTTTTTAGTTTGGTCGAGATCTTTTCTAAAGGAAAATATACTCGGTGAGTCAGCGGACCCATTTTTCTACTGTTTTCATTTTTCTTTCTGCTTTATCCATCTACTAGTTAGATGTGATAATTTATTTAGGCAAAATTTTTTACATTTGTAAGACTGCTCATTTCTATTTTATTTTTATCTATTTATCTATTTTTGCTTTGCATACTAATATATTATTTCTATTGTTGTGATGAGAGTTGTTTGATTATTTGAGATCTGGCTGCTATTTTTTCGGTGACCTCATTAAATCTTAGTGAAATAATCTTTTAACAACCTTTTATTTTCTATTGTCTATTTTATTCTACATTCTGTGTGTTTTCTGCTGATTTCCTTTATTGTCTCTTATAGTTAGATTGTATTTCAGATGTTCTAAAATGTAATTTTATTTTTATTATTCATTTGGTTATGATGTATTTTAGGTAATTTCCATGTAATATATTTTTTATTAACGAATTATTTTCTTATATATTCTGTGAATGCTGTAATAAATAGACAATTATTTTTCACGCATTGGAAAAATAACTGAAGCATTTTTATTTAATCAATTAGTGTTTTGATAATAAAATGGGTTTTGATTTTTGCTAACAAAAGTCACAATAATGAAAATTATTTCCTAAAATTGACATATAAGAACCAAAGTTCTCAAACTAAATCCATCACTCGATTTTATGTTTGATGTTTTCAATTTCTATCCCAATATATTACATGAAAGCTACATTAGGTAGAAAATGATTTTGCAGGTTAAAAAGAAATAACTAATTAAGATAATTTTATACCTAATTAATTGGTGCTTTGATAAAAAAATAGATTTCGATTTTTTTTTAATAAAAGTTATAACAATAAAACCCATTTTCCAAAATCTATATGTGAGAACCAAAGTTCTCAAGCTAACCAATCACTTGATTTTAATAAAAGTCACCACAATAGGACCCATTTTTTGAAATTAGCATATGAGAACAAAAGTTCTCAAGACAATCAACTGCCCGATTTCATGTATGCTATTTCAATTCTAAGTACCTATTTATTTTTCTATAAAAATATTTTGTAATTCCTTATACATAAATATGTGATTTATTTTAATTAAAAAATGTCACTTGAGAAAAAGAATAATATTATAAATTCAAGCCAAATTTTCATATTAATTTGGGGTATAAATAAGTGTAGGGTTCTAAATTACTTTTATTTTGGCCCTACAAGGTATTTCTCAACTCCAATTGGGTGGCGACTCCTACCTTATGGTGCCCAACTTACTCCTCCTAGGCTAATCAAATAGGAGTGGGTCTAGATTCCTCTAGCTTCCTTCTCATCTTTCAAGCCTCTAGGAGTGAGGCTTAGGTTAAGTTTTCGATTGCTTTGATATAACCAGCCTAAGGAAGACATAAAGGTTGTGAACAGTGGTGACTACACTGGGGACACCATGAGACCATGCTCCGAAAGTACCTTAAATTAATATAAAAATTCATATTTTTGAATTTATAATGTTATTCTTTTTTGAAATTACATCACATGCTAGAGCCTTAGAATAAGTTAGGCATCCTTTTTATACCCTAATGTCATTTCGAAGCATGAACCCAATTTCACTCAAATTGGAAGATTGTTAGAGGTGGCATCAAATCTAAGCCTCATGCCTAAAAGTTATATGAAATGGGGAACCAATCGGTCATATGCTCTTGATGAGAGAGACTCATTATGGAGGAACTATGCTTGGATGACTATAATTGGCATGACCAAACCATGAGCCCATGTAATAACCAATAGCAACTTCCCCTAGGGATCCTAGTTAATGATGTATTATATGTTATGTGGGCCAATATACTTGAAATATGGCTTAATCATCTCGAAATGTTGTCGAACCCATTGACCCTTTTCTAACTAGATTAGGGTAGACCCTGTATTTTAACTTGATTGAACATATACAACATATGTGGACCAAATATCTTGCTTGTGCTCTTTTGTATGAGAGAAATAATGCTCAGCTACCTATCATTCATTATTCAAACCTGTCGGGCCCTCGATGCCCTATAGGTCAGCCCTCATAGGAAAGAGCGTGAGACCTCATGTGTAGGAAGTGATAAGGTTGGAAGGCTCTTACTTATGATTGTTGTTGTACACATCAGCATACATCAACATTTCATGTATTCATGTTCATTCTCATTCCATCATCTCTAATCCTTTGTCTTGCAACCATCATAGATCCTTGAGCCATTTGGGTACGAGGGATAAATGGACGAATAGCTAGACATGAATTTACCTTTACCACTCACGATCTGATAGACATGGCAGGGCAAGATGAAAGTAGTTCCTCTGCTCTGAATTTTCAAGCTAGAATGGACTAAAAATTTGAGGAGTTTGAGAAAAGGATGATGGATATGATTTCAAGGGCAATCACTGAGGTTGTTCCTACAATCGGTTCACTACAACATGCTAAAAACATAGCAACCACACCTGCTGGAAAGGTTGTCGCTACCTCTAAAGGAATTGGCATGGGGAAACAAGCTACAGGAGTTAAGGAAAGGATAAAAAGGCGACTTTTGTGATGACTTGATTACACCTTAAAAAGTTTGAGGATGCTACCATAAAGAAGTTAGAGGAGAAAATGGAGGCAATGGCTAGACACATTTCTATGGGTAAAGGAATAGACCCTAAGGAGCTTACCCTAGAATCTGAAGAGATCTTACCTTCCAAATTAAAGATGCTTAAATTGCCTAAGTTTGATGGGGCTACTAATCCGAGAGCCCATATTAAGCAATATGCCACAGTTATAAGAGGCATTAAGCTTAGCACAAAATAGAAGGTGGCTTATTTTAGCTTGACATTGTAAGGGAGTGCAATTGATTGGTATCACGGGTTGGAAAGAAAGTGAAGGAAGATTAGGGCAAGATCATGAAAACTTTTATTAACCAATATGAATACAGCACTCACATAGAGGTTACCATGAAAGACCTTGAGTTGCTTAGACAAAAATCCAATGAGACCTTCGTAAATTAATTATCAAGATAGAGGTCTAGAGTTCTAGAGATAAGGAGGAAACTAGAGACGTCAGACTAGATTCACATGTTTATCAAGAATGCTAACCTATACTTGAAAGATGGCTTAAAAGCCAAGAGGTTAAAAGATAGGGAATTGTTGAAAGATATAGCTATAAACTTAGAAGAGGAGTACAATGAGCAAAAAAAGAGCTCAGGAGGGTTTGGCAATCGAAGGAATCGAGGTACTAGGAATGTGAGTGGAGCAAGTTTTAGTGGAACTAGTTTTGGTCAAATTGCTGAAGTATCTATTGTAGCAAGGCACTACTTGAACTTGGGAAAACCACTACCTTGGTGTCTAAAGTAGTTCCAAAAAGAAGGAAAGCTTCAACCTTTTCCTTTTAGACCTTTTAGAAATAAAGGCTAGCCCTATCATAGGTCAGATTTGTACTATTAGTATCATCAACATACAGGCCACGACATAAATAACTACCTTACTTTGAGGGATAAGATTCAAGACTTGATTGATTCATGATAGATCCCTGATTTAGAGTAGAGACAGAAAGGTTAGGGTGCCTATTCAACGGTTCCTCCACCCGTCAAATATTGTCAATTTAGGTTTGCTAGAATGGTATGCACTTCAGGACTTATACAAGAATGATTACTTGGCAGTGAAAAGAATGACAGAAGTGAGTCAAGGTTCAATATGCATGATAGATATATAGGCTATAGATAGTGAAAGTGAGTCAGAAGAACATGTTCAAGATTTATGGGTAAATTCAAATTCATAGTAGAAGTTGGGTGAAGAATGAGAAACCAAAGCAATAACTCAAAGCGGTCGGGTGGTACCTGAAGTAGAAAGAGAACCAATTCCCTTAGTTGTAGAAAAAGAAGAGGATGTTGTGACAAAACAACTAAAAAATATTCCTATATAGATTTTAATTTGGGATATATTGCATCAATCCACCTCTCATCAATAGAAAATGATTGAAGCTTTATGTGTTGCACCTATTTTAACATCTATATCGCCATCTAAGCGAATGGCAATGATAAAAGGAAAGGAGAAAACAATAGTTAGCTTTTTTGATATAAACTTGCAACTTGAAAGGCATCACCATAGCCTTCCTTTATATATCAAAGTAGAAGTCAACAGCAAGCACACAGCATGTGTAATGGTTAATGATAGATCATCAATCAATATGTGTCCACTCAAAGCCATAGCTGTATATGGGATTTAAGATTCAGTGATCTCTCAGTCCAAACATACCATCATGGCCTAAGACAACATAAAGAGATAGATGTATGGGACTTTTATGGTCAAGGTCAAAATGGGGGTGATTATAGACGATGTGGAGTTTGCAGTGCTCGATATTCTCATGAATTTCTCTCTATTTTTAGAAAGGTTGTGGTTCCATAAATTGGGAGGAGTTCTATTGACATTGCAACAAATGATAAAAATTCCCCATTATGGTGAAATAGTAATGATAAGGGCTATAAGGGAGAATTAAGTTTTCATGCTCAAAATAGCCAACTAGCCTTTTAGTGGTTTCCATATTCTTGGGATCTTTCAAAGGAAGGGGATGATCCTAAGGTGGTAAATATGATGAAAAAGATGAACTATTTACCCAAAGTTGGATTAGGACATGGTTCAGAAGGTTCAATCTCAACCATTCAACCTCAGGGATAGAAAAATTAGAAAAGGTTAGGATACATTGTGAAAACTTCAAAACAAAGAACGACGAGAAAAAAGTATCCCTCTACTAGAAGAAAGTTTTGTTTGGGCTTAAGGGAATGTCAATTTTTGTAGAGAATCCGAGTCGAATATCATTAAAGGACGAGTTGTGCCAGGGTTTGAGATTTTTAGTGATGTGTTTGATTGGGTTGCAAATAATGTAAAAGTCATTTTAGATTTTTAGGATGAAGAAATCATGACCAACTTAATAAAGCTAGAAGTCGGACCTGAGGAAGAGATCTTGACTAATGTTGTGCTCCAAGATAAGGGAAAGAAGAAGATTGAAGAAGAAGACCCTCTTGAAAGCTCTTTTGAGAATTTATATGTACTCGAAATTTTCAATGACGATGTTCTTATTTCTTTTGTTAATAATATGAACAATTTTGCTTATTTTTGTGATGTCTCATCTATCTGCATCACGCATAATGATAATCATGACACGCATAACATGTTTGATATTAATTCAATTAATACTACCTTGTTTAATCTCAGTACTGATGAGAATCCTAAAGAGATCTTAATTGCATCTAATGTAACTCCTAAAGAAAGAATTAAATTTGAGAGAATGCTAAAAAATATGAAAAAAAATTTTGCTTAGACATATGAAGACATGCCAGGGGTGGATCAAGAAGTAGCTAAACATGCCATCTACACGTACTTGAAAGCAAAATTGATGAAGCAAAAACTAAGGAGAACGAGACTAAAGTGTGTAGAAAAGATAAAAGAAGAAGTACATAGGCAAGTTGAAGCCAAATTCCTAGAAAAAGTACAGTATCCGACATGGTTAGCTAATGTGGTTTTGATCACCAAGAAAAATGGTAAGGTTAGTGTAACGACCGCCGGTTGATGTCTTATGAACAGTGCATTCGGAACCCGATTGATGTTCCCCGTGGTGCGGGTCATCATTTCGAGTCCGATGATTGGCATATTGTTCATAAAACTTTGACGGGCCTGAAAAGGGTCAAAATGAAGGAATTAAAATTTTTAGC
>CANXYI011781252.1:0-14057 GCA_948208565.1 Hura crepitans
TAACAGGGCAGCCGTTATGCTGCCCGAATATTAAGAAATGTCTAGTAGCACCTGATGGCGATACTCCCGGATTACAGGCATACGGTTATAGGAGAGTAACACACCTTATCGGTCCAGGTAGGACTGGTAGGGGGTGTTACAAATAAGAGTATCATATTGTTCACATATTCATCATAATTATTCACTCTTCAGCCACACATGCTTAAATGCCCTCTATTGCTAATTGACATTTCACTTAAGCCTTAGCCTTACCATTATTCACCTCAACTTCCTTCTCAACACCTTTCCTAGCCTTTCTATCATTGTAACTTAACCTCATTCTTCAAGATACATCTTATTCTCATTAGCTCAACCTAGCCTACTACTTCACAACTTCAGTCTTTTCTCAAACCCAACCTTTTCTTATGATAAGTTTGATAGGAGAATGATCCCAATAACAAAACATGTACTGACTCACACATTTAAGAAACATTGTCACACATACATCACAAATAATGGGTATACTCACTCACACTCATTTACAGATCCGTTTTAGGAAAAATTATCCATTCTCCTTATTCATACATTTTCCTTCATACATCCATCACAAGAGAACATTCATTCACAATAAGTGAAGATGCATCCATTATTCAACATTCATTAACTTTTATCTGCCTTCACCATTCATTCATCATGAGAAAAAATACATTCATCATACATCTATATTTACCACTCATCAATCATAAGAGTTGATTCATTCATTTAAAAGTTATAGTCATATCTTACATTTATCCACCATTCATTCAAATCCTATATTCATTTAGGAGAAAACAAGTAAAACACACACATCACTAAAAGAAATGTATCATTCACCACATAGTTAAAAATCTACCTTGCTGCATTCCTTCATTTATGAAAGATTAAGAATCATCTCATTCATTACCAAATCCATTCTCCCACACTTATCTAAGTAAGAGCATAGTCAAAAGAGTCATAGTCACCCACTTACATTAATCACCTTAGAATTATTTCATTCACCATATCTCATTCATTACCCTCATGATTTCATGCTCATCCATAGGATAGAGTGCATTCACTCATTAAAGTTATCTCATTCATCACCTTCATGGTCATTCATCAAAGATAAGATAGAATACATTCATTCATCTAAAACCAATCACCAGATGCATTCTACATTTGCATATGTATTAGTTCAATCATCCAATAGTAGCCATACAATCATTAGGTTTACATGTATAAGCATCTCATTAGACATCAGTCACATGAAAAAAAAATAACATGCATATGCATTATTCAGAATATAGTTACATTTCCTTAAAAAACTTATCCATGTCACCTATGCTAATATGTATTAGCCATATGCCTAAATATTTTTAAACCTATGCATTGGTCATGCACTTACATCACACATGACATATATACACATGATGTTACATATAAACTTAAAAGATATTAATGTCCTTAACACCAAATATAGTTCAAACTATTACTCAAAACCCATCACTAGATTTGGTTTGGTCTACAACATCAAATTATTTAGGCCTATCACTAGATTTGATTCAATCAACATACTCAGAGCCATCACCAGATTCAGTTCAGTTAGCATATTTGAAGCTATCACAAAATTAAATTTAGTCAGCATCTCTAGACTCATCACCAGATTCCATTCGATCAATATATTTAGACCTATCTCTAGATTTGGTTCAGTCAATATCTCTAAACTCATCAATAGATTTGGTTTGGTTATCATACTTAGACTTATCACTAGATTTGGTTCGGTCAACTATTTTAGACTCATCACTATATCCAATTTAGTCTATTTACAGCTTACCAACTTGAAAGCAAATAGGTGCCCTAATTTAATGTAGTTTATCTTCACCTGGAGGGGAATAAGCACTCACATTTGGTGTAATTTTCTTTTGTTCAACATCTTAAAATTCCTTTAAAGGTGAATAGGCACCCGCATTCAGTGTAGCTTTCTTCAACTTTAAATCAAATCATCTAAATGCAAATAGGCATCTGTATTTAATGTAGTTTATCTTTACTTAGAGTTGAACATGCACCCATATTTGTTGTAGCTTTCTTCACTTCAACATCTTGAAATTCGTTTAAAGGCAAATAGGCACCTACATTCAGTGTAGTTTTCTTCAACTTTAACAAATTAGAATTCACTTAGAGATGAATAGACACCCATATTTGATGTAGTTCTTCACTTAAAGGCAAGCAGGTATTAATATTTGATGTAGCTTACTTTTAACCCTTATCTGAAAGCATCAAAGCAAAAACATGTTTTGATTTTGTTGGATTTTTACTTCACTCGAGGACAAGCAGGCACCTATATTTAGTGTAGTTTTCTTCACAATATTAATTCTTTTTTGAAGGAAAATACAACTCAAGTCTAGCAAGCTTTTGCAATGATTTAGAGGCAGGCATCTAAATTCGATGTAGCTTTATTCCAAGTAAGTATCTCTAACTAAAGTTCTTTGATGTGCACTATTGCTTTGGCATTTCATAGCACACACCAAAGTAGAGGCAACTATAGATGCCTCAATTTTATGCAAAGGACTTTCTTATGTATTCAAGCTTTTGCCCCAACCTAAAAAGCTCTTCGTGTGACCCAAATTGTGAAAAAAGGGGAATTTATATCGATAGTGGAGGGCTTAGACTGATAGGCCCAAGCCTGGCACTAATTCCAATGGGGGTACAGGGCCTTTGGTATAGACCCATTCACCTTTTTTGGCCTATGATGATAACCAAAGACAGGCTTAAGAAACAAGGCAAGTAACTTGGAACACAAGTCCACATGAACCAATATGGCATAAGTCTGCACAAGCTTGATGTTTGGAGGTCTGCATCATAGTCAACCAAGATCAGTAAGCACAAAGCCTAAGGTCTACACGAATAAGCCAAAGCCCATGTCTATACAAACTAATCCAACTTGGCATAAAGCCTATGGACTAGAGGGACTCATGATTAATTGTCATGTGAGGTGGTTCTATGTAATCCCTATGACAATTATGGGAGTAGGTTAACCTTTTTAAATCAGTTTAAGAATGTTTTAATCATTCATGGAAAATTGTAATGACACTTAAATTTTACAACTAGCGATTATGTTTGCATAGACCGATTTTAAATGATAAGAGGTTTGTACGGACCTATAAATTGAATGTGTACATAATATGATGTCCGTATGGACCATGGTATGATAATAGTATCATGTTTACCTTATCTACTAGGTTTTAACTTATTATGTTCACCATGTGAGCATGCCCTTATAACTGTATCATATTATGTGATCATTCTATTCCTTAATATGCATGTTATTAGTATTCTAGAATTAATATAGGTCCGCATGAACTCCTTATCACAAGGATTATAGTTCGCATGGAAATATAAGTCTTTTGCATGCTTATTCAATTTTATAGTCTGCATGGACTCCCTTTCGTGAGGATCGTAGTCCGCATAGACCATCATCTTTAATTTTTAGTCCTCGCATGTATTTGTATTTCTCACATTCTCTATGGGCTCTTTATATGGTATTATTAACCTTTTCGCTTCTGAGTTGTATACAAGTGACCTTTCTCACTGGAGTAGAGGTATGAACGGACATAATATCATTTATGCAGTAGTCTATACAAACTAATGTCAGAGCCTCATATAGTTTGCTCAGACTAATTGATGTATAAACCTGACCATTCTAATGCCTGGTTTTATTTCTTTGGTCTTGTACGTATTATGTATTTTGGTTTCATTTGGGTTGTAATAAGTAGCAAATAACTTGTTTTACATGTCACTTGCTTAACTTTCACATGAAATGATTTTATACATAATCGACTGGTATTTTCTTGAATAAAATTGTTTTAAGTTTTCCTTAATATAAAGTTACGTGAAAAATGCATTTTAATAAAGACCAATCTCCTAAAGATGGGAGTTAGGCAATTACCGCCAATTCCTATAAAATTATATGTAATTGTTAGACCGTATGGCAACTAATGAATGACCTACTTTATGGATGTACAATTTATATAATTATGTTGTTGTATCTTTTAATTTTTTCAATTTATTTTTCTTGCATGCAAAAGTGATATGGATGCTTAAATATAACATTTTAATTCCTTGCTTGATACGGGACTAATAAACATTACAATATACGTGGACGACATATTATAAGGGCATAAATAAGATCTAAAATTTTGAATCTTTTTGGTACAAAAGATCACAAGTCCTAGTGTAGAGGCCATGTAGTGACTCCACTAATCCACTTTTGTCCTGGTAAAAATGTCATATTCTCTACAATCCCTAAAACTTCTTTCAAGACTTGATGTCAACATTATAAATTCTAAGTGATGCCATTTAGGCTTACCAATCCCCTAATAGCTTTTATAGATTTAATGAATAGAGTGTTCTAACCATACCTAGATCAGTTTGTTATGGTATTCATTGACGATATCCTAGAGTATTATAAGACTAGAGAAGAACATGAAATATATCTCAGAGCTGTGTTACAGACTCTAAGGGAGAAATAACTATATGCCATGTTAAGCAAATATGAGTTCTTGTGGAATGAAGTGGCTTTTTTAGGATATGTAGTATCAGCAAAAGGTATTAAAGTAGACCCCAGCAAGGTTAGGGCTGCATTAGAATAGGAACCTCTAAGGAATGTGATGGAAATATAGAGTTTTTTGGGTTTAGCTGGGTACTATAAAAGATTTGTGAAAGGATTATCTATAGTTGTAGCCTCTAAGACTAAATTGATAAAAAAGAATGTGAAATTTGAGTGGGATACAAATGTTAAGGAAGTTTTGACAAGTTGAAAAAGATGTTGATAGAAGCTCTGATTCTTATTCAACCTAAATTGGGCAAGGACTTTGATGTATACATGATGCCTCACTTAATGGATTGGGTTGTGTATTGATGTAGGAAGGAAAAGTGGTGGCATATGCTTTGAGATAGTTGAAACCACATGAGAGGAACTATCCTAGTCATGACTTTGAGTTAGCTACTATTTGTTTTTGCTTTGAAAATTTAGAGGCACTATTTGTATTATGAGAAATGTTATATCTACACAGACCTCAAATGTTTGAAATATCTCTTTACTCAGAAGGAGTTTAACTTGAGATAGAGAAGGTGGTTGGAACTGATTAAAGATTATGATTATTTAATAGACCACCACCCAAGAAAAGCTAATGTGGTAGTAGATGCTTTGAGTAGGAAGTTTATGGTAACCTTGAAAGCTATGAATGCCAGGCTATAGTACACAAGGGAAGATGCTATTCTAGCTGAACCTCATATTAAACTAGATTTTAGGCAATAAATCTAAGAGATATAGAATAAGGATGAACAATTAGTATAGGTTATGGGTAAACTTAAAGTGGGGAAGGAAATAAGGTTTGAACTTAGTAAAGATGGATATCTATATCACCATGACAGGTTGTGTGCACCTAGTACAAATGACTTGAGGTTATAGATACTGAAGGAGTCACATAAGGCTCCTTATTCTATACACTCTGGTAGTATAAAGATGTAGTTATATTTGAAGCCTCAATACTGGTGGCTAGGTATAAAGAGAGATATAGTAGAGTATGTGGCTAGATGTGTGACATGTTAATAGGTAAAAGCTGAATATTAGGTTCTTTCTAGATTGTTGCATCCTATAGCAATACTAGAATGGATGTGGGAAAAGTTACAATGGACTTTGTAATGGGACTGCCTATGACCAGGAATAAGTGTGACATTGTGTGGGTGATTATTGATAAACTGACTAAGATAACCCACTCTATTCCTATCAAAATGAATCAAAATGGATTATTCTCTGGAAAGACTAGTTGGATTATACATAAATGAGATTGTCAGACTCTATGGATAACTGGTGGCCATAATTTCAAATAGAGATCCTTGATTCACTTTTAGGTTTTGTAAGAGACTACATCAGGTATTGGGTACCATATTGGCTTATAGTATAACCTTTCACCCTTAGATAGATGGACAATCAAAAAGGGTGTTATAAGTGTTAAAAGATATGTTACGTAGCTATGCCATCGAATTTAAAGGCAGTTGGGATTAGTACTTGTCCCTAGCTAAATTTGCATACAATAATAGCCACCAAGCTAGTTTAGGCATAGCACATTATGAGGAACTATATGGTAAAAGATATAGACTCTTTTATGCTAGAGTGAAGTTAGGGAAAACAAGATTTCAGGGGTTGACCTGATCAAAGATATAGAACAGAAAGTTAAGGTTATCAAGGAAAGATTAAAAGCTATAACTAATAGATAGAAGTCCTATGCTGACTTGAAACAGAGGGATATTGAACATGCAATGGGTGACATAGTGTTTTTGAAGGTATCTTCATAGAAAAAGTGCCCAAATTTGGTAAAAAAAAGGAAGCTAAGTCCCATATTTATAGGGCCATATGAGATTATATAAAGAGTGGGACCACTAACATATAGATTAGCCTTACCACCTGAATTGTAACATGTTCATGACATGTTTTTTATTTTGATGCTTAGAGGGTATAGATTAGATCCTTCCCATGTAGTTCCAGTGACACACATTGAGGTACAACTAGATTTATGCTATAATGAAGAACCAATATAGCTTCTAGCTTAAGAAGTGAAGTAGCTGAGAAATAAAACCATCCCTCTAGTTAAAGTTCTTTGGAAGCATCATAACATAGAATAAGCCACATAAGAACCTGAGGAGTAGATGAAAAGTTAATATCCACATCTCTTTACTCTAGGTAATCTCGAGGATGAAATTTCTTAAGAGGGGAAGAGCTGTAATGCTTATAAGTTAAGGCTCTATGAATAATACCTTTAAGGTTTGAAATGAGTGTCGGGTCACCTTCACAAGGCCCAAGGTAGGGTGTATTAGTCATGAAACTTTGAGGGGTTTAAAAATGATGAAAATGACATAATCGAAAGATTTAGTAGAACCAATAAATTATTTTAGGTCAAAATCTAGTGGGTCATAGGATCAGATGGACTTAAGCTGGGAATGACTCGGGATAAGCCCAGACAGACCTAAAAATACCATACCTTAAAGGTTAAAAATTCCTCTGAGACCATTGGTGAAGGAATTATTAAATTTTGAGGTCATTTACTATTTTTCTTAAATTTTGAGATTTTCACATAAATTGAGGAAACTGTTTAATTTTCTTACCAATGGAATTTGACCATGGAATTTTGCAAGGCCCTAAATAGGCCTAATCAAGAATTTTTAAAACTAACATGACAATTTTTGGAGGTTTGGGTGAATATTTAAAATTTCTTGAAGTTTCAATCAAAACCAAGCATCTTCGAGAAGCTCAGGTGACACGGGTCACCACCCGAGCTATTTATGCCCACTATAAATACCCTCTTATACCACCTAAGTATCCATGTGGCAAGACTACTCACCATATCACTTTTCCTCCCTGTTTCCCGTCTCTTCTACCTAACGCCTCTCTCTCTTTCTCACCTCCATTTCCATGGCTTTCTAAGCTTAATTCCACCTTAAATTATCACTAAAACTTCATTTTATTAGGCAGTAATTAGTCCTTAAAGGGTTGAGGCATCATATATAATTCAAGAAAAATCAAGAAATCATTAAGTATACATAAAGGGAGATTGAAAAATCAATTTCAAGTGTGAAGTGTTTTTTTTTCATTTTTATTTTTTTCCAAGGGGATTTCAATCTTTTAAGGGTTTTATGTCTTTATATTTTGATTTGGAGGCTTGTAGAATTTTTAAAGATTTTTCTAAGGCATGTATGTGTGTATGTAGGCCAAGGTGATGGTAAAGTGCAACAAGGGAATTGACAAGCTACAAGTGTAGAAAAAGCCTTGAAAATTAGTAAGGTATGTGAATGTAATGCATATGAGGAATGTCATGGTTAATTTAGTATGATTTGGGTAGAATTGTTATGTGGAAATTAAGGTTTGTATGGCTAAAGTATATGTACCAAGGAATTAAGCTAGTATTAATGTTATTTGTGTGTGGTTTAAATGATTTTAGTGATGAATTAGTGAAACTAATGGATAGAAGAGTGAGGATTCACTTTGGTTAAAAGGTTGTGTGTGTGTGGGTTGTGATATGGCTTAGTTTAGGTAAGGAATTGGTGGCTATTAGTGTGTATGATATGTAATTGAATGGATTGTGAATGTGTATGGTGGGAAAAGGAATGTTTGGTGGTGTTACCACGAGTGGTCGAGAGGTGCCATGAGGTGCCCTAGGTTATAGAGTGTGTGTATGGCATGGTAGCATAGGGTGTTGGATGGGAAATGGTTTGATAAGGGTGGAATTGTATATATATATGGTGAATTTGAGGAAAAAAAACTTGTAGGCTTGTGTTCATTATATGGCCGAGGCATGTGTAAGGCATGTTAAGGCTTGAGTTGCATGATATGTGATGTGTGCATGTATATGTATGCTTGAATGATACCATTAAATGTGTATGCATGATTGAATATGAACAAAAGCATGTATATAGCCATTAACAAGCTTGGACAATTTGAGATAAGTTAGGTATGATGTGCATGTTATGGCATGGTGTGTGTGTATCAGAATGGCATGGCATATTAAGCATGAAATGTGTGATGTGAGATTGGAATGAGATGGATGAAAATGTGTGAGTAATATGGCATGATAATGAATAGATAGTGATTAGGAATTAATGTTGAAATTGAGATAAAATGTGACTTGAAAATGGTTTGAAATAGAGTTATAAAATTGACCTAAAATGGAACTTAAAATGGCATTTAATTGGACCTAAAATTGGGACACCTTGTGAAACTTGTATGGAAAGAATTTGAGGCTATTTTTATGGCCAATTGAGATGTACAAATTTATATGGCTTATTATAAGAATGGATGCAAATGGCATGGAAAAGGCCAAGAAAAAGATATGTTCTAGACTTATAACTGTGTATGTAAAATGCGAAAATGACCTATAACTATCTATGAAAAATGACTTATACACTAGAAATAGCTTTAGACTTAGACATAATTAGACTTAAAATAATGACCTAGATTAGACTTAAAGTGGACCTAAATATGCCTAAGGAAGTGACCTAAATTGGCTTAGACAAATAGACCTATAATTGTTTGGTAGGATAAAAAATGACTAGTAACTGTCTAGGTTAAATTTCAACTATTAAAATAAATTCATAACTATTTGTTATTCATTTCTAAATATTATAAAATGATGATCAGTAAAGAAACAGACATGAAATAAAGATAGATGGCCTATTAGTTAGACACTCACTAGATGGATTGATCAGTTAACTAGGGATTAGTAGTTGCTAGGTATTTGTTGATAATTTTTTTGGATATTAGGAGGTCTACAGATTGATCCTTGCTATTTATTAGAGTTGGTTGCTGATGATTATTTGGGTATTGAGAGGTCTACAGGTTGGTCCCCTATTATCCATAGAGTTACTTATTGTTGATATGATTGGGATATTAAGAGGTATACGGATTGATCCTTGCTATCCCCTATCTAGTGTTGAGAGCTTCAAGTGAACTGATCCCTACTATCATACTAGGTCATTGCAGTGGTCGAGGTCTAGAATATAGGTCACTGCATAACTTTTCTATTCCCTCTTTGTCCAATGTCTTTAAGTGTAATCTTTCTAGTCAGGCCTATTAAATTAATGTATAAATCTAATTAATGTCAAATCACTGAATGATTAAATTAACTGGAAATACCATAATGGCATAATTGTAATTAAATGAACTGGGAGATTGATCAAGTGGAATTAATGTCATTTGTATGAATTTAGTTTCTACAGTGCATTTATACACTTATAGCCTGTTATTACATTTGAGTGCTAGCATATGACATGTTTTTAGTGTATTAGATTCACCAGCGTGTTTTATACTCTGCGTATTAGTGTTTTAGTGTGTAAGTTACAGAGGTAAATAGTCTAGCTTTTAAGATCATGCAGTGTAGCAGTACAGATAGTGAAGGGTGTACAAATGTGTTTTTTATGTTTAGCAAGCACTCATGTAAGCACTATAGGTTATGGGTTTAGCATGGTTAGAAGCTACTAGTGTTTGTATATTTATATAAAGAGTATGTGTGATGTATATAAATAGGCCATGTATCTGAATGATTTATTTTTGTGGTTTTTTTTATGATTGTAGGCCTAAGGCCTTGTGTGATTGTAAGTGTTTGTTGGTATGTGAAGTGGTTACTGAGGGGACTAAAAGGGTCCAAAAGGAGATAGATTGATAATAATGATTTTAGAAGTGCTTTTAAAAGTGAAAAAAATTTCAGAATGTTACCCGTGATACCGTTGTGCAGCCTAATTTTCTGTAAGCATGTTAAGTGTCTATCAAATGGTTTTCTAGGTCTATTATACCTCACATAAGAATAGTTAAGGGATAGACTAAGAAGTTAAGCAATAACGAAACAATTAACAAGTATGTTGTAAGTGCTAAGGAGTGCAGACCTAGAGTAATTTTAGGATGGGTGACCTGATGAAAGTGTATCGGTTATCGAATTTCTTCAAGAATCTAGTAGGGGGTGTCACACATCTGAATAAAAACACTTTAATATCTAGCTTAGCTTAAATAAAATTAGTCAGCCACCAAAATAATTAGCTAATCTTGTTTTTAACTCAAATGTCACCCATGACCTTATAAAATAAATTATTTCATCTAGCCTATTTAGTGTCTTAGACACTAGAAACACTGTTCACCAAACCTAAGGTTTTTGAGTAGTACAACTTTGGTGCTACAAATTTACAAGTCACTGTATTAAGGTCTACGGGCCACCGTATTTGCCTTTGAGCTATGATATGAGATAAGACCATCATCGTCAATGTTTAAGACCTTTTATGGTCATCAATTCCTGATATCCAATTTTGGGTCTATCTTATATATATAGGCAAAATGGTTAATTCACATATAATGTAATTAATAATGAAAATTAAAATGAGACAATAATGTATGAATATGTTGTATCATAAATGAATGAATAATATATGATAAGGTTGATTGAATAATGAAATTATAATAAATCAAATATATAAAATGATTAATTGTATACTTGTATGTTATAACTTAGCTAAAAAGAATAATATAATTTCTATATGCACAATCAAATTTGATGAATATTTATTGGCTTGAGGTGAACATAAGTATAGATATTCTCTAGATTGTGTTTTACAAAGTTTGCTTATAATTAATGTTTTAGATATGTTATGTTGTCTTGTTTAGGATATACTTCTATATGTATATAATATTATGTGTTACGAATAAGTTATGGATTGAAGTGTGATTTTATGAATATACAAATACATGACACACACACACACACACACATATATATATGTATGTATTAGATTTATTACACCACTAAGTTACAATGCTTAACACATTATTTGTTATGATGTGTAGGTATTTTAGAAGGCTTGAATAACGGTTAGATAGATGATAGTTATGGAAAAAGTTAAAGCAAAATTGTATCTTTATGTATATAATATTTTGATATGTAGAAAGAAGAAGTCTTATACTATTTTGTTTATAAAGCTTGGGTTGTATTTGTAATATGAAATTAGCATTATATAGGATAAATTATATGTATCAAGTGGTTGTGTATGCTTAATATGGTTTTAAGGTTTGGGTTACACTCGATATTTTATTTATGTGTGATGGCACATCTATATGTTGATGGTCAGATGTATGATGGATATTGTGAGTTTTTGATATAGTGTAAGTGTGTGTGTGTATATATATGTATCTCTTTATATTCGTGGATGTGTTACAGGTATGTTAGAAATTGTATGATTAAGGATTCTTGCATAAATATGTGTTATGATTTTAATGATTATTTTTTTAATGATTATAGTGATCAGGAGGATTAAGTGATATAGTGGATATGTTATAAAAGTGTGTTTTTATACAGGCTATTATTGAGGCTAGTGTCCCCGAGCAGCCATTATGCGACCAGATTTTTGACCCGATGATCCTTATTAGTAATTATAAGGAAGTTTTTTTAATAGTTGAGTTTTCATAATTGTTGTTTAAGAATCTCTTATAAGAAAAAGACTTTAAGACTATAAGACCATAAAGTAAGATAAGATGTATGATAAGTAGAGGTTAATTGTATGCCACCTCTATCGGGTCTAATGATTATACTAGGTAAAGGGTGTCACACAAGCTCAAGATTTATCTATTTTCAAGACAAGAAAAGGTTCCCCATTTAGGTGGGAGAGCTAGAACTCTTGTAAACTAGCTTGATAAAGGCTAGTGGTAAGGATAATCTCAGTATCACTAAAAGTGCGATCATTTTTGAAGCAAGGGACTTATCAAACAAAGTCATTACTCATATTCCACTAACTACTTACATATTATATAGAGCTTTTACCTATCCTTTCTACAGAGACTTGCTTTGCACCTGTGTCTAAAGCCAATTTTGATTAAGAGTGAGAATCATAAGACATTTCACAAGCTTAAATCCTTATAAAAAGTCCTTTAAAGCTTTAGTTTATCTTGAAAAGAAAAGTTTGGTAACCCTTCTTTAAACTTTTTTAGGCTAGTTTAAGTCCCAGTAAGTGAGTCAGTTAATCCTATTTAAAAGCTAGTGCCTGCTCTTGCTCTATTATATGTGTATGAGCAAGCACTAATGAAAGTTCACCTTTATCATTTCCTTTACTTTAAGAACTGATTGGAAAAAAGCAAACATAGATTAGACTCTTCTTACATACGAATATGAGGGATCTTGAACTAAGATATGATTCAATTTTCCTTTTTTTTTGCCTTTGACAAATAAAGTATAGTTCTAGTGGCTAACTACATTTGTAAGGTTTGATGAAATCTTCATAGATTCATCCTTTCCCAATTTAGTTATAGTTCATTCAAGCTTTCATCTCAAGTAAGCAAAAGTATGAAATTGAAAGAATTAGGCTTGATCAAAATTGATTTTTATCATATTTATTACTTAACATTTCCAATCAATCAAGCCTCTCACTTTAAAGCCCATCCTTGTGTATCCTTCAATGTCTATCCCAATAAGAGTATTGTCTTAAACAAAAGAAGACCAATCAAGCTAGCCTATGAGCATTATTAATGTTTAAAAAAGCCTCAGTCCTAATTTGTTTTTAAGAGTCCTTAAAGCAAAACCCTCCACCTCTTACAGCTCCTTACATACTAATAAAAGGAGGAACTTAGCCTAGTTAGCTTTTAAAAAAAAGAAAAGGCATTTTTTTAGCTTGATAGGGGATGTTTTCACAAGCATAAAAGCATTCAACCTCTCACTTCCAATAACTCAAGGCAAAGGAAATAGAGTAAGTGTTAAAGGAATAAGGATAAAAAGGAATTATGCCCTTAATTTTAAGTCTATTCTATAGTCAAATGGAAAAGGTCTAGCCTATAATCCTTTTGTCTATCCCATAGAGATAGTAGGTGCTTTTGCGATTCATCATTTTTATACTAAGCTTTTAAGTTTAGCCCTTAGTAATCATAATATAAATGACTTAGAGTATGGCATTAGCTCTAAGTTATGAGATTACAAGCCTAGCCTAGGTACCTTATCTATTACCCTATCCTTCTTTATCTATTCCTTAGAAGCTTTCCATGTATTACTATGAGTCTTATAAGGGGCATTTCCTTCAAATCTCCATCTTACTTAGTGATTTCCTTATTCCTTTACTTTAGTTCTTGGAAGTGAGCTACCTTTCATTCTTTTAAGCATTAAGTCTTGGCAGTCCTATAGTCATTGACATCCTAACCATATTCTTAGTTTTACTTGGTAAGCGCTAGTTCCATAAACTTGAAGGAGTCCTTACCACTCTATATCAAATGATTAAGTTCCTATATGAAGGAAGCATAATCACCATCAAGGCTGAAGTAGATTATGTAGTATTTACCTTTGCCATTCTGAACTAGCCATTTAATAATTTTTATGTTGTTGGCATATATGAGGATTACACAGACCCTATACTATCCAAAATCATGAAAATGATTAACTTCCTCCTAAGAGTTGATCTAGGCAAAAAGCTTCAGGGGATAATAGAGCCATTAGAGATCTAAAGCTAGAAAGACACTAGAAGGTTAAGACATAACCTAAGTCTAA
>CANXYI011781253.1:0-10935 GCA_948208565.1 Hura crepitans
TTGATCTCCTAGTTACCTTTCACTTGATGTATGACTAGCATAGAATTCTTGTATGCATCAATTACTTTTATCCCTAATTGGTATAAGGTTTTGAGGCTATAAACACATGCTTCGTATTTTATGACATTGTTAGTTGCATGAAATTCTAACTTCCTAGCTAAGAACATCTATTAAACTTCTAGATTTATGAGTCATGCATTAGCTCATGTGCCTTTTTGATTTATAGCTCCATCGAAGAACATTTTCCATCCTTCTTGGGATATTGCCCCTAAGTGTTCATTTAGAAACTCAAATTCTTCTTGTTTTCCTTTAATTAGGTGTTGTGTTAGGAATTCAACTACTGCTCGACCCTTGATTATCTTCTTAGTGACATAAGAGATGTCAAACTCTTGCAAAAGTAAAATCTATCAGCCCATCTTACCTATTAAAATAGGTTTAGTTTCCAAGTACCTAAGGGGATCATGTTTTGCTATTGCTTCCACTTTGTATGGTTGGAAGTAGTGGTGCAGCTTTTTGGACACCCAAATTACTCTTAAACATATCTTCTCAACTTCTGCACACTTCTATTCATATGGGAGCAATTTCTTACTTAGGTACTAGACTGCATTTTCTACCCTAGCCTAGTCTATAGGCATAATGAGGGCTCTTATGAAGGATTCTTCAACTGCCAGATACATGATTAAGGATTTTCCCAATTTTGGTGGTTTTAGGATAGGAAGTTTGGTTATGTATTGCTTGATGGCTTGGAAGGCTTTTTTGCAATATTCGTTCCATTCATTTGGTTGTCCTTTGCATAATAAGTTGAATATAAGCTGACAAACCAATGTAAGTTTGGCTATGAATCAGTTGATGTATTATAGTTTACCCAAGAGTCTTCTAACTTCCTTTTCTAATCAAAAGGTAGACATTTCTAAGATCACTTTTACCTTATATAGATCTACTTCAATCCCATTTCTATAGACCACAAATCCCAACAATTCTCCTAATATAACTCTAAAAACACACTTTTTAGGGTTGAGCCTCATGTTGAATTAGTCTAATCTTTGGAAGAACTTTTATAATGATTTATAGTGTCTTTCCTTTTTAGTAGACTTTACCATCATATCATCCATATAAACCTTAACTTCCTTGTGCATCATGTCAAGGAAAAGCTTAGCGGCCATTCATTGGTAGGTTGCTCATACGTTCTTGAGTCCAAATGGCAACACCTTGTAACAATATGTTCCCCATTCATTTATAAAGGTTGTTTTTCATTTATCAATAACCTTTATTAGAATCTAGTTATACCCTAAAAAGCCATCAACAAAAGAGGACATGGCTACCATAACTACACTATCCACTAGTACATTAATGTAGGGTAAAGGAAAGTTATCCTTAGGGCATGCTTTGTTTTAGTCCTAATAATCAACACACATTCTAACCATTCTTTCCTCTTTAGGTACCAAAACTATGCTGGCTAGCCAAGTAGGGAAAATAATTTCTTCCATGAATTTGGCCTTGAGTAGCTTGACAACTTCTTTTTTTACCTTTTGTACCCACTTAAGTCTCATCTTTATGAGCTTTTATCGAACTAGAGTGGTATGGTCATATGATGGAATGGCATGTTTAGCAACTTCATGATTAATACCCGGCATGTCCTCATAACTCTAGGCAAAGATTCTTTCATACCTTTTTTGTAATCCCTCAAATTTTTTCCTTTCATCGAAAGTTATATCATGGGAATTAGTATATTTTTAGGTTTTTCATTTGTGCTAAGATTAAATTGATTAATTTTAATGTAGTTAATGTAAAAAATACTGATGTGATGATCATTTGGATGCATGCTACCATTAGGAAAAACATCAAACAAATAAGCAAACTAGTTGTTTATTTTATTGGAAAGAAGGTTGTTTGCCTCAAAGAGGTCACAAAGATACAGTTTATCCCTAAATAAATTAGAATCTAAATCTAAATTAGACACAATCTCAGAAAAGCTAGAATAGATTTCTTCAATAGCTGAAGACTTAGGAAAAAACTTTTCTTTCCACTAGATCTGAGTGAGGTTGTTTGATTCCCAATTGATGATGTCTACAAAACTCTAATAGCCTAACTTATAGCATGCATCCACTATTATAGGTTTTAGAGTCCTATTATAGCTTGTATTCTTTTGCTTGACAAAGTAGTCTCCTAGAGTATTCCCTTTCTTCAAGTTCCCCCCTTCACTTGGATTGTATCCCAATCCTCTTATGTCTTTTTAGGTGTTAAGCTATAGTGGCTTAGTTATACCTTGAACATTCTTCCTTAAACCAGCACTAGGGATGAAATCAATCCTTTTTATCATCTTGGACATAGCGAGGTCCTTGTAGTCCTCATAAATTCCAACAATGTGAAATCCAGTGAAAGGCTGATTAGCGATAGCCAAAGTACAAACTGCTTAATTTATTTTAACCTTTATGGTATAAATGTTGCCTTCATGCAGGAACTTGATCATTTGGTGCAAGGTAAAGGGGACTCCTTTAAGTTTATAGAACTAAGGTCTCCCTAGCAAAACAAAGAGTGTACTTAGGATATCAATCACAGTGAATTCTACCTCATTTACAATTGGGCCCACTTGAACCTTGGTGGTGATGGAACCTTCAGCTTATCTTCTTGTGTCATCATATACTTTGATAGTGATACTTAAAGATGTTGGATCTTCCTTCTTAATTCCTAAACTAGATAAGATTTTAGTTCGTCTAACACACAATATAGAATTATCATCGACTATGGCACACCCCATCTTTTTTCGATTTATTTCGGCTTTAATCAAGAGAGGCAGGTTATATTCCCTTCCCTCTAGGGGCAAGTCAGCATCAAAAAAGCTAATAAGACTTGTATTGCATATTTTCATCGCTTGTACTAGTTAATTAGGAGTAATAGTGGTAGATACCACAACTTAACCTAAAGCTTTGACTACCTTCTGCCTATGGTCCTTTGATGACATTAGTAAGTCCCAAATCCTAATATTAGCTTGCGTCTTTTTTAACTGCTTTAGCACTTCTTTATACTCACTTTCCTTAGTTTCAAGCTCTTTTTTAGGTAGGATCCAAGCACTCTTTCAACTCTCTTTATCACTTCTCCCTCAACCTTGAGTGGCTCTCTCTTTCCCTCCTTAAAATCTTCATCAGAAGATTCATCCCAAAAGTTTTTGCTCTCTCCAGGCTCACCATAACTCTCATTCTCCTAGAAGCTAGTTAAAAGAATAGATTCACTCTCTCTCACCCCTTTTATAGATCTTTTGGTCAGATCCATAAATTTCTCTAAGTATTATTCTTCAGGCAGTCCGAATTTAATAAGGCAAGTGGCTTAGTGTTTAGGTAAGGGATTTAAGGTGGCTTCAGGATCAAGTATTTGCTTAAAATCTATAAGGTTTTGGATGGCTTTTTTTAGGAGTTTGTAGTTGTCTGTCCCGTTTATTAGTGATAAACACAATACTAGTCGTGCCTATGATTGGGTACTAACGGTCTATTAAGTGTCTGTGGTTGTAACTTACCTTCCGTAGTGAGTTTTCTCAAACTCCATGAAAGAAACTTACCCAAGTTAGAAAATCTTCTACATTAGACAACATGCACATCAGCTATTTTGTTTGCACCTCTAATGTTATTGCTTGTGAAAGTGGAGTTATTCTTCCTCTTGAACCTTTTACTATGATAATTCACTTCTAGGTTGATGGTAATGTCTTTCAATTGTTCCTAAGTGGTAATACCTTTAGTGGTAGCCCACTATTCATTTAACTATTTGCATTCCTGATGAACATCTTAATTTGATCGATGTCCTTAAGCTTATTCCTCATTTTCATGATCATATCTCTCTATCTTTCTAAGTAATTAGAGAAACTCTTATTCCGTCTTTGCTTCACCAACTCCACATCTTTTAGTGTAGTTTCTATATTGGCATTATTAGATTATTGTTTACTAAATGCCCATGCTAATTCATTCCAATCATCTTTGATCCTCTTCTTAGTAATGATACTAGTCCAAGGCTTGGCTCATGAGAGACATGTTGAACAAGCTCACAATTTGCTCTTTAGAGATGTCAGTAGCTCCCATAGCAATAGCATACTCTTTTAAGTGAGTGCAAGGGTCAGCTGTGCAATCAAACTTACTCAAGTTAGACATTTTGAACCTATGAGGCATTGCTCGATTAGGCCCTAAGTAGATATCATCAAGGTTAATGTCTTTACCCCCTGTGACTAGCCTAGTCATGGCTTCTATCTTCTCATTGAGCTTCTTTAATTGGTCATCCTTAACTGCCTTGGGAGGGGGAACCTTGTTGTATGACTTGGTAACTTATGGAATTTCATAATCAAAAGACTTGTCATCTCTCCCATCTGCTACTTCTTTCCCCTTGTCAGTGGCTAAAGATTGACCTACTTCTTTTTGGCTATGGATAGGTGATAAGGCACTTATTACAACTACCATTATCCCCTTCTCCACATCATTCATTGCCTTTATGAATATGGCTTTAGTTATGTACTTGTCGATCGATATAGTTACTCACTTAGGTTGAACTGGTAGTGCTTCACTAGTTCGGTTGAGGTGCTTGCCTATCCATTTCCACTGAGCAGTGAATAAATGGTCAATGTTAACTATCAAAACAAGGGGTTAGAGATGATGGATGTACAATATTAACAATGAAAGATGCAAATGATGCATGATATGCAATACATGCTTATGGTGCATTAAGGATAAACACATGTAAGAAATCTTCTAACCTTATTCTGCCAACACACGTGGTCAAGTAAGTTCTTTCCTAGGTGGGATCGCCTAAGCATCATCAAGAGATGCATAGGTTCACTTATGAGCTACATTAGGCCTAATGACATCTCATATTTAAAGCGTATGTGATTATAACGGCCTATGATATTTAAGTCTTATTCGAAGTGAAATTAGGTTGGGCCCATTCCAAGCAAAAGGCACAATGGGCTTGCCCCCACTCCAAATAAGGTTAAACATAATAAGCCCACATAGTAGTTATAATGCAATCACAATTTCTTAGGGTCATTTAACCTAAGGGAGGTTGCTAATCTTAATTATATAGGCTCATAATGGTCAAAAGGCTTAAGGCTCCCACAAGTAGAGGTCCTTCTTAATAGGTTTTTCCAATCATGGATAATAACAACCGATTAGTTTACCTTTTCATATACCCAACGACACGAGGCTTATGAGTGATAGATATGCTACCATTTCTTCATTCTTGAATGAAAAATGGAGTCATAGTTCACAACATCATCCTAGGTAAGTGGGATATATTATAAAAGAGTGCAATGAATGAGTCAAATAAAAATTAGAATATTTTGATGACATATTATCTAGGCACTTTTAGATTAAGATTCTCAGTTGCTATTGGAATCACCATTTTATAGATTATGTATTTTTTCTAAGGACTAAAGTAATTAATAAAGTTACCACTTAGCCTCTACACTAGGACCTCTGATCTTTTGTACTAGAAAGGTTCAAAATTTAGATCTTATTTATGCCCCAATAATATGCTTCCATTTTATATTGTAACATTTATCAGTCCTGTATCAAGCAAGCATGCATTATATTTAAGCATTTAAAGTATAAATGAACATATTGACATTTTCATACATCCAGAAATTAGGTTATTGATTACTTGTTATTTAACCTAACAATTACCCATAATTTCATAGGAATTAATGGTAATTTCCTAACTCCCATTTCTAGGAGATTGGTCTTTTAAAATATAATTTTTAATATGACTTTTATTTAGGATAACTCAAATCTATTTTATTATGAAAACACCAATTAGTTATATATAAAATCATTTGATGTGAAAGCTAGGCAATTGGCATATAAAACAAGTTGTTTAACTAATTATTATAACCTAAAATAAATCAAAAGATACAATAAGTACAAAACCAATGAAACAAAGTAAAGCACTTGAATGGTCACGTCTATACGTCAATAAGTCCATACAAATCTATATAGTTCTTGATAGTGTCTATGTGGACTACTGCGTATGAGGGATATTATGTTTGTTCGAACCTTCGCTCTAGTGAGAAGGGTTACTTGTGTATAACTTAAAAGAAGAGGCTTAACGATACCAGATAAAATATTCATAAAGATGCATAAAGAAATACAAATGCATGTGAAACCAAAATTTGAAATAAATGTTCGCACGAGTTATATTCCTCATGAAATGGAGTCCGTATGGACTTAAAGACAAAATATAAAGAATGAGGCAAGATCATCCGTATAAACTACGCTCCTTATGAAAGAGAGTTCATACCTAATATACAATAATTTTGATATATTAACAACATGAATTTAAGAGAACAAGATAAGTATACAACATGCTAGCATCATAAAATAACATCAACATGGTAAACAAGATATATTAAAGCATGATATATAAGACAAATAAGATATTATTACTAAATATAAGTTCATGTGGATAACATATCATACACATGTCAAGAAAATAACTCCATATAGACATTAACATGCTTACAATTAAGTATGTGTAATTTAAGATAAAGATAATAAAATGAATATGATCTAATGGCAGTCAATTAAACACTATAAAATAACTTAAAACCATGACCTACTCCTATGATCAAAGTGGGGATTACATAAAATCACCTCACTTTTGATCAACCTTTAGAGATCATAGGTTTATGAAAAATAATATCAATTATATATAGAAGAGACCTCATATATTACCCTGTGAATAAACTCTTCAAGCAATAGAACAAAAGTGTGGGAGCATGAAAGGAATTATTTTTAGGTGAGGCTAATAAGACTAGTAGATCATATCCTGGTTGGAGTCCTCTCTAGGACTAATGGATGGGTTTTTTTTAGCTATTGTGAATTTAATTCTTAGCCTCCTCCTTTCTTCATACCTAAGAAGGGTATTTATAGGCTTAGTTTTAATAGTTTCCCATCTAAAAGAAGTATAATCCTAATAGGATTAGGATTTATAGTCCGAATAGGAAGATCCCACTTCTAGAAAATTTTACATCAACAAGTTCGTGTGGACTTGTACAGCTTAGTCCATGCAAACTTAGGTGATATACTTTCTCGCCAATATATAAGTTTAGGCCAGGTTTGAGTTAGCCTATATGAATATGAACTTGGACTTATCTGAGTGGTCCATGGACCTCGGGCTTGGTAAAGCAGACTAGCATAGCACAGACCTAGTTAGAGTATGTTCGTGCAGACTTGCTTCCTAAGGGGCTTGTGCTATTACTTAAAAGCCTATCTCTAGTGATCATCATAGGCTAAAAGGTGAGGCATATACACTAGTTAACCTACCCAATCTAGGTTGACAACTCATAAAGGCTAATCATCTAGTTTATTTATTTTTCACCTCAATAAACAATTTAAATTAAGTTTTGTGTTTTTTTATAATTTGTAACGCCCATAAAACACTTTTTCATGAATAGTACCTCTGAAGCATGAATAGTGACTCTCGAGGAGTTGGGGCTCACTATTATAATAAAAAAGGGAGTATTGGTAAAAAAAAATTTGATAGGCTAGAAAATGTGGAAAATGATTTAATTAAAAATTCTATTAAAGCAAATAAATCATTTTGGATTAAAAACTAATGAATAGTGACCTTAAATAAGTTTATGCCGGACAGCTCCAGGATATGCCCAGATATACTTGAAAATGCCATACCCTGAAGCTCAAAAATTCCAATGAGTCTATTGGTGAAGGTATTTTAATATTTTGAGATCATTTGGTATTTATTTAGAATTTTTTTATTTACATGAGTGAATAGTAACCTTTATTGCCATTGAAGTTTTGACATGAAATTTTATAGGGTCCTTAAATGTGGTTTTATCGAGGATTTATGGCACTAAAATCATGATTTTTAGAGGTCTAGAAAAATTATTTTGAATTTGTAAAGTTTAAAAGAAAATTGAATCAAATGGGCTATTAGATCACCAGATGGCACAATTTGAGCCATCCATGTGATTAATATAAAAGGGCAAACAAATATGAGAGGGTCATATATACAAAAAACCCTTTTTTCCTCCTCCACCCTCCTTAGGCTGATGCCATCTTTAAGAAAAGCCCTTCACCATTTTTTTTTCCTTTTCTCTCCCCTCACACACCCAAACCCCTTAATTTTTGTATGGTTACTAACCTCTATGATCTCTTGAAGTCTCTCTAAGTGACAAAATTAAGAAAGGGAGGATAAAAAGAAAGACATAAGTTGAGGTTGAATAGTGCCATTTTTTAGTGTACGTACTTTTATCTCACTTTTTATTTTTATTTTAGGTAATTTTATGTGTTACAAAAATAACCACATTGATAGATTTTTATTTGGAGTTACATAAAAGTTTTTGGAAATTTTCAAAATTCTAGATGTGTATGGTTAGGTCAAGAGAGAAAGGTTGGTGTGGAAGGCCATCTAAGGGAATAAAGTGGTGAATAAGGGCATTTACACACCCTAGGTATGTGAATTTAATGTAATCCATGTGTGTCATAATATGTGTGCATGAATATATGCATGTGAGTGTGTATGGAAGTTAGAGATTACATAAATATGTGCATGTTTGAAGTAAATTGGTTATGTAATTATGATAGCATAATAAAATAAAGCCTATGTTCATAATTTTTATGTAAGAAATGCATATGCATAATTGTGTTCTCAAAGTGGCCGAATGGTGTACATGGTGGCCATGTAATATACATATGTGTATGGCATGTATTTGAAGTGCAATTAAGCTAGAAATTGGACATAAAAAATGCTTATGATGTGAAATTGATGAAAGGAAATAACATATGGTAAAAATGTGTTTTAAGGACTAAAATGGGGTAATGTGTGCTAAGTAGGTAAAGTGTGTGAAATTAACCACTGATGGCATAGGAATATGGCTTTATATGAATAAGCATACATAAATGTGTAGATGGAAGAATATAATTAAAATGATGAGGAGTAGTGACATTATTAATGCTATTAATGTATGGACATTTGGATGGTGTTGATGTGAAATGTTGTGACAATTGGAATGAGTAGTTTAGTAATGATGGCATGAGAATGGAAGCATGAAAATGACCAAATGAATTGTGCTGATAATAAAATGACTCATAATTGAGATATGTGCTTAAGTGCCAATGCGCACTTTCGTGTGAGAATTTTCATGAATTCATGATTATTAAGAAATGACCTATAACTATGTTAGTAAAATTAAAAATAGTAGGTGGCCCATATCAGTTAGACACCTACTAGATGGGTTGATCAATCAACTAGGGAGTTAGCATCTAATAGGGGTTTTGGTCCTCTTGGGTTATTGCCTATATTATTGAGATGGTGGGTACAGCTACTAAGGTTCTACAATAAACCCTACACACTCAGGCATTAGGAGGTCTGCATGGGTTGATCCTTACCACCCACTTTACCTGTGGATAGCGAGAGGTCCACATAGGCTGATCCCTACTACCCACTTTACCTATAGATATTGGGAGGTCCCATGAGGCTGATCCCTACTATCGAACTAAGATGAGATGATGATTAGGATATTAGGAGACCCTATGAGGCTAATCCCTACTATCCCTATAGATGTTAGGATGTCTATCATGACTAATCCCTATCTTCTGCCACTCTAATATTAAAGGTCCCATAGGGCTGATCACTGCTATTGGTTAGATATGGATAGGAACAACTACAAAGGTCTAAAATGGGGCCCACTGCAAAGTTTGGATCCCACTATGTAGTGTCTATAAGTGTATACTCTATAGTATGGGCCTAATATAGACTGATAGAAATAACTCCAATAATAAAGGCAGAAATGAAATTGTAACATATTTGATTTGATTTCTGATAATAAATGTAACCCGGCAAATTTAATTAATGTTTGAGAGATACAAATTTTTAAGTAATAAGATAGATTAGACCATAATAGGGTTGGATACAACTTTTTCTATATATATACCTAATCAACTTGATGCATGATTATATGTGTGACATACATTTATTGCATTAAAATCACCAGTGAGTTTATACTTCGCGTATCAATGCTTCAATGCACAGGTCCTGTTATTTAAGGTAGTTGTTTTAGCCTTAGCTTGCACAATATAGTTGTTCAGCCATCCCAAGCTATACTTTTGTTCACTTGTAATGTTTAAAACTAGGGCACTCATGTATAAAGGGTATGGGGCCTGAGATAATGAGATGTTAGACATACTCTTAATATATAACAATCTGTAAATTATAAAAATATGAACTGCTAAATTACAATCTATATAAATACATGTCTATGTGGTTACTATTAAATGGTATGGGTCTAAGACACTGTGTTATCTATCATTACTGAGATTGACTGAATTATTAGAGGGCCAGATGGGTTTAGGAGTTTGGGAATGGATTGTAATATATATAGAAGTGCATTTTGATAGGTTTAAAATTTTCAATTTTCACTCAAGTAGCTGTTATGCTGCCCAAATTTCTATAAGTTGTATTACTATCCCACAATTGGTTTGAATAATCATTTGTAGATATTATAAGAATGAAAGAACATTAGAGTCTAATAGAAATGATAATTGACCCTTAGGGTGGATAATGTAATACATGTTAAACGATTGATGCTTGGGGTAGAAAAAGGATGGATGACTAAGGGGAAGTAGCATACTTATCTAGTTGCTTTAAGAATCAAGCAGAGGGTGTTACATTACATGGTATCAGAGCAAGTTTAGGCATTTCTAGTCTTAGTATACATTAGGGCAATGATTTAGGGTTTTGTATTCGCATAAAGCTATGATGCATAAGGCTAATTGTTTATTTTCTTGTAGTTCTACACAATGAGTGAACCGACCAAACTAGATTGAGGGGAAGAGGTGGCAAGCCATGTACCTACAATCATACATGGTCTAAAAGCAAGTGTAGCCATGCCATTACTGAGTGATACAGCATATAACAATAGACATAACCACAAGTACAGGCATA
>CANXYI011781269.1:0-10994 GCA_948208565.1 Hura crepitans
AAGAATCTAAATGATGTAACACATGTTATGTGTACTAATATGTATGTATTTGCATGAATGCATGTTAGAGATATTATTTTTAATTTATTCCACCACTGAGTTATATGCTCAGCGTGTCGGTGTTTCCGATGCGCAGGTTAGCTGAAGAGCGAGTCAAGTAGCGTCAGGCCACCACAGTGTAGCTGACATCTGATCTTTGTTGGTATTTTCTTGTCTTTTTTATAGTTAGTATGTATATGCACTCATGTATAAGTCAGAGTGGGTAGGGTCAACGATGCAAAATATAAAAGCTGTACTTATGTATTTATGATAGTGATACCTGCTAAAAGTATTAGACAATGCTGTATATATATGTATATGTTGATGGATTAGGCACCCTGTTGTTAGGGTTGTGATGTGAATGTAATTTGATTGTGAATTCTGGAGGACCAGAGGGTCCCAAATTGGTGGATGATGATGATGGTATTTAGAAGTGTGTTTTCTCTATAGGTTTACCACGGTAGTGTTACCCAGGTAGCAATCATGCTGCCCAAAATTTTTAAAATGTCTAACAGTGACAGGGAGATATTTAGATGGATGAACTTAAGAAGTAATTAAGGAATATATGATGGAATAGGTTTTAGGGATTCTTAAGAGTGGGAAGTAACACTTTCGATCTATTTCAGGTAGAGACAGATGGGGGGGTGTTACAGTTGCACTAAGCATACTGATGGGAAGTATTAATTACAAGAGAATTTTAGGCAAAGTTTGAAGCCAATCTAAAGTCCTTTGGATGGTTAAAAATGCTAATTAAAATTTTATGGTAGTGTCTTGTGAATAGTGCCATAAGCAAAGTTGAACCGTAAAATAAATAAAAAGTTGGTCAAAATAATCCAAAAATATTACAACCTAGCACTCAAATATTTTGAATAGTCTAATGGCTTTGGAACCAAAATTTTCTGAGTTCGAGAACCATTTTTACCCAAAATTTGGGACATAAAATATGTTAATTTTTTTGGGTTATTGTCAAAATTTGGGCTCGAGATTTTGAGAGGATTTAAGGCTTGGATTTATTGAATTTTTGGGATAGGAATAGAGGAAAACTAACTTTTCAATTGGTTATAATGATTTTTTGAAGCAAAGAAAAATTATTTTTCAAAATGTATAAAAGGAGAAATCTTACTCTCCTCCCCCACATACCACACAAATACCATACACCTCTACTAATCTCTTCCATTTTCTGCCCCCTTCTCTCTCTCTTTTTCTCTTATGGTTTCTTCTTCCACGGAGGGACCCACCTTGCAAGATTACACCCAAAACAACTAGCACTCCGAGATGAGTCCATGGACACCAAAATTGTACAAAACAATTGAGTATTTGGAGAGGAAAACTAAGAAGAAAACCAGGTGAATAGTAATCTTCTCTCTCTCAAGTTTTCTTTTTCCATAAATTTTATTTTTCATAGGTTCCTAGGTTGTTGTAAAGCACATATCTAGGCTCAAAATATTTTTTTGACTTCTAGATTATTTTATATCAATTTTTTATTTTTGTGCCCTTTTATATTTGCAGGTGAAATGACAACCTAAGCATCCAAAGGCAAGGAAAAGGCCTAGGTTGACTTCGGGGGTCCTGTACGACCTTGTTGGGTATGTGTAATCACTTTAATTTGGACAAAATTTGGATTTAATGTATTATGTGCTTTATGTTATAATTGAAATGTATGATTAATGGAAAGATAAATGCGTGATATGAGATGATTATGAGTGATAGAAATTGTGAGGATGTTGATATTAAGTTCTTTAATACATTATGCGAGTTAAAAATTGAATATGACATGTTGTGTGCTGTATTCATAAAGATGTATACATATGGTCATTTTATGATTGGAACATGTATTATGGATGTAATAGGTACTAAAATGCCATGAAATGACTTGCTATACCAATATGCGACATTTCACCTACTTGAACCGTTAAGCATGCTATGTGTATATGGATGTTCATATCATTAAAAAGGTGTTATGTGTACATGAATGTGATGTGCTTATATGCTATGTATGGATTTTTGACATATCATGATGATATATGTGTTATAAGTGCATGAAAAGTTGAAAATTGCCATGAAATGAATATTTGTATTGATATTTGTGTCTTTATGTGACATATTGAGATGTTTTGTGTTTCGATGCCATTACACCTTAGAAATGGATCTTGCGAGTGTAATGGACATCAATAGGCCTAAGTTGGTTAAGTGTACATGTTTAGGCCATACAATGGTGCAATGTGGCCAATGGTGATTTTAATGTTATATTATATTCTAAAAAAGTGAAATTGGTTAATTTGACACATGATGTCATGTTTAATGATACTTATATAGTTACACAACCTTGTTTAGTTAGGTTGATAGGTCAACTAGGATTGTAGCAACTGCTATCTTACCTTCAGGTATGAGACCTGTAAGACATTGATTTATGTGTCAATGGGCATGAGAGCCTTTAGGCCTTAGTTTGATCATGCATCTGAGGATGTGAGAGCCATCGAGCTTAAGATTACGTGCAAATATGCATGAGAGCCTTTGGGCCTAAGATTTATGTACCTAAAGGGTATAAGAGCCTTTAGGCCTAAGTGATACATATCTATAGATGTGAGAGCCTTTGGGCTTAAGTTATACACATCTATGGATATGAGAGCCTTTAGGGCTAAGTATACATGCCTATGGGTACGAGTGCCTTCGAGCTTCAGCACTTCCATTATCTAATCTTGGTTAGTTGTCTTTTGGATATGGGCATTGGTTAAATAATTAAAATGGCTTAAAAATGTATAAATTGAGATTGTATGTTAAATTGCATTAATATGTGATATACGAACATAATGAGGCCTAATGATGCAAAATTGGCCTTAAGGTGTCTAAAAGTGTTTGTTTTTATTTATATGACTATTATTGGTGATTATATATGAATATGACTCAAAACATTAACATGGATAGTTATGATGTGCATATATGGGCTTATTTGTGCTTAATGGCATTTATGACCGAAAAATAGGTATGTCATTATTCTTTGTGATATATGAGTTTGGTATGGTACTTTAAAAGCTGTTATGAAAATGCTATGATATATACTATGCCTTACGATCTACAAATGACTATTGTATGATATTTGTGATTTTGGCATATTTGATACTTAAAGATCATGACTTTATATTTGTAATGCATATTATCAATTAAATCATGGAAAATTAACATTCACATTATGCGTTAGCATTTATGCTATCAAAATGCATTGTTTATGCTTGACATACATATATTGGCATACAAGACACCAAAATTGCATGTTTGAGATGTTAGTCGAATATGGCTTTTGTTGTATAGAAATAATGCAAAAATTCATGTTTGTGATTTTAAACCTGACATGGTTTATGTACATATATGACATGCTATAATTTACCTTTTTATAAGTTAAAGTGATTACACCACTAAGCGAAAGCTTAGTGCATTTCTTGTTTGCAATGCGTAGGTAACAGGGCAGCAGATTAAGGCTAAAGCTTCTACATATTAGGAGACATAAAGATAACCCCTATATGGGCATTTTTAACTCTTTTTGTAATAGTAATGATGATGTAAATGTAATGTTTAAATAGTTAGTTTTCTCTTGTGATCCTAGAGGGATTCGGTCTAATCTACATTTTACAGCGGGTTTTTATATCAAATATTTTAACTATGGATTTTACTTTCTATTTCTCACATGCTATGTGATGGTTATTGAGGTTGCATGTAAGGTTATTGATTGTGGAGAGCCTGAGGGGCATTGTGTTTATATTATGATTTGGAAGGCTAGGAGGACCCACTTGAGTTAGAGATGGATGTATTAAGTTTATAGAAAGTTTTTAAACAGGTAAAAATTTGGGAAAGTGTCCCAGTACAACCGTTATGCTGTCGAATTTTTGACATGATAACCCTAATGTTAACCTTGATTTGCATGCCAAAAGGTTTTCAAAGTTTTATTTCATTTCCAAGTCAAGAAATGCTTTCTTATCTAAAATTTTTAAATTTTAAGAGATTTTGGATAACAAAACTAGATATCATTTTGCATACATTTGTCCCTCGTTTGAGTCCAGTGTACGAATCAAGCGAAGGGCACCACAAACTTAGTCTAAGTTAGGGGACCAAATTAAAGGCATATGCCCTAGCTAGACAGTATATTATTAGAGCCAAAGAAGAGATAATAGCATCAGATGTCATAACTAGTACATTTTACTTATTTAATGTTCCAATTTTGGCTTTGGTAAACCTAAGATTTACACATTCATATGTATGAACCATATTGCCATATGGTAAAGGATTGAAATATGAGCAAGTGAACATTGATATACAAGTCAGTAATCCTATAGGGTAGAGTGTACATGTGAATAAAGTATATAAATACTATCTTTTAGTGATTTAGGGTTGTTTATTACTTATGGACTTGATTGAACTGCCTTTTCATGAGTTTGATGTTATTCTAGAAATGGACTGGTTGTCAGAGCATCAAGCTATACTTGACTATAAAGGTAAGAAGCTGACCCTTCATACTACAGAGGGACAGATAATGACAGTTATGGGTGAGAGGAAAATTGTGAGTAATGTCATCTCAGTTATTATAGCAAGGAAACTAATCTGAAAAGGGTATGAAGCTTATTTAGCTCATGTCATTGACACTAATGCTTCTACCCCAGTATTAATCAAATTCCTATAGGGTCTGAGTTTCTTGAAGTGTTTCCTAATGAGTTGCTAGGTTTACCTCCACAACAAGAACTTAATTTTGAAATTGAGGTGTATCTTGGTATAACTCTTATTTCTATTACTCCTTACTGGCACCTACTGGGCTAAAAGAATTAAATGTGTAATTGCAAGAACTATTGTATAAGGGTTTCATCGGACCCAATGTTTCACATTAGGGAGCACCTATGTTGTTTGTGGAGAAGAAATATGGCTCGGTTTGACTGTGTATTGATAGCTGAATAAGGTGATAGTGAAAAATAAACATCCTTTACCCAAAATAGAAGACCTCTTTGATCAGTTAAGAAGTGCAGGTGTATTTTCTAAGATCTAGATATCATCAGCTAAGTGTCAAGAAAGTTGATATTCATAAGACTGCATTTAAAATTAGATATGGGTACTATGAATTCTTAATGATGCCCTTTGGTCTCACAAATGCCCTGGTAGCCTTTATAGATTTAATGAATAGGGTATTTCAACCTTACCTAAATCAGTTTGTGGTAGGATTTATAGATGATAGTCTAGTGTACTCTAAGACTAAAGAGGAACATGAGTAATATCTCAGGGTCATGTTACAAAGTCTAAGAAATAGATAGTTATATGCCAAGCTGAGCAAATGTGATTTTTGGTTGATCGAAGTAGCATTTTTGGGACACATAATGTCAGTAGAAGGTATCAGAGTAGACCTTAGTAAAGTTCAGGTAGTATTAGAATAGGAAACTCTTAGGAATGTGACAAAGATATAGAGCTTTTTAAGACTAGCTGGATATTACAAAAGGTTTGTGAAGGGATTTTCTTTAATTACAACCCCTTTGACAAGATTGATTTGGAAAATTGTGAAATTTGAATGAGATGACACATGTCAAGCTAGTTTTGAGAAGCTAAAAAAGTTATTGATAGAAGCTCCTATACTGATTCAACCTGAACAAGGTAAAGACTTTGTAGTGTATAGTGATGCCTTACTTAAGGGCCTAGGTTATGTGCTGATGCAAGAAGGGAAGGTAGTAGCCTATGCTTCTAGACAATTAAAGCCATATGAGAAGAATTACCCTACTTATGATTTAGAGTTAGCTGCTATTGTTTTTGCCTTAAAGATTTAAAGGCACTACTTGTATGGGGAGAAGTGTTATATCTACACAGATCACAAGAGCCTAAAATACCTCTTCACATAGAAAGAAATTGAACCTAAGATAGAGAAGATGGTTAGATCTAATAAAAGATTATGACTACTTAATAGATTGCCACCCAGCAAAAGCTAATGTCATAGTAGATGCTTTGAGCAGGAAATTCATGGTAACATTAAGATCTATGAATGCTAGGCTATAATACACCAAAAAAAATGATGTATTGGCTAAGTTACAGATCAAACCAAACTTTAGACAATACATAAAGAAAGCACAAGGTAGAGATGAATCACTAATGCAACTAATTACTAAAGTTCAAAAGGGGAAGGCACCAGGATTTGTTTTAAGGGAAAATAGATGTCTATCTTATCAAGGTAGGTTATGTGTACCTAATACAGATGACTTGAGATTACAGACACTGAAGGAGGCTCATGAATGTCCTTATTCTATGTACCCTAGTAGTACTAAGATGTACTTAGATTTAAAGCCTTAGTATTAGTGGTCAGGTATAAAAAGAGACGTGGCAGAGTATGTTGCTAAGTGTTTGACATGTCAGTAGATAAAAGCTAAGCATCAGGTTCTTTCTGGATGGCTACATCCTATTGCAATACAAGAATGGAAATGGGAAAGAGTGACAATAGATTTTGTAGTTGGATTGCCTATGACTAAAGGCAAATGTGATACAATGTGGATGATAGTTGATAGACTAACCAAGATAGCTCACTTTATCCCTGTCATGATAGACTACTCCCTAAAGAAGTTGGCTAAGCTATATATTGATGAGATTGTTAGACTTCATGGTGTACCTATGGCAATTATTTCTAATAGAGATCCCAAGTTTACTTCCATATTTTAGAAGAGGTTGCATGAAGTCTTAGGCACTAGATTGAACTATAGTATAACCTTTCAACCTCAGACAGATAGATAGTTAGAGAGAGTGATACAAGTGTTTGAGGATATGTTATGTAGGTATGTTATTAAGTTAAAAGGTAGCTGGGATCAATACCTATCTTGATTTGAGTTTGCCTATAATAACAGCTACTAGAACAGTTTAGGCATGGCCCCATATGAAGCATTGCATGGTAGGAAGTGTAGAATTCCACTATGTTAGAGTGAGACTAGGGACAATAAGATATCAAGAGTTGTTCTTATTAGAGATGCTAAAGAAAAAGTTAAGGTGATCAGAGAGAGACAAAAAGCTACAGCTAATAGAAAAAAATCATATGTGGATTTGAAGCGGAGAGATATTGAATATACAGTGGGAGAAAAGTTATTTTTAAAAGTGTCTCCATAGAAGAAGGTCCTCAGGTTTGGGAAAAAAGGGAAAGCTAAGCCCTAGATTTTATTGGCCCATATGACATTACAGATAGGGTGGAACCAATGGCATACAAATTGGCATTGCCATATGAACTATCACAAATACATGATGTATTTTATGTATCCTTATTAAGGCAGTATAGATCGAATCCCTCCCACATAGTTCTAGTGTCAAGAACCTATACAAATATTGGCTAGAGAAGTGAAGCAGTTAAGGAATAAGACTATTCCTTTAGTTAAAGTCCTACGGAACCATCACAATGTATAAGAAGCTACTTAGGAGTCTGAAGAGCAGATGAGGGCCCAATATCAACATATTTTTTCTCTAAGTAAATTCAAGGATGAAATTTAGTAAGAGGTGAAAAATTGTAATGCCTATAACTAGAGGCTCTATGATTAGTACCACTAAGGTCGAAAAGTGTTCTTAGAGTGCCAGGCCACCTTCATGAGGCTTGAGGCAAGGGTACTGGTCATAAAACTTTGAGAGGACATAAAATAATAAAATTGACTTCCTTTAAAGATTTAGCAAAACTATTAAATTATTTTAGGCTATAATTTAGTTTACCGTAAACTCAAATGGAGTCAGGCCAGGAATGAATCGGGATATGCTCGGAAAGACAAAAAAAATGTCACATCCTAAAGGTTAATAATTCCTCTAAGTCCATTGGTGAAAGAATTTTTAGATTCTGAGGTTGTTTACAAAATTTTCTAAATTTTAAGGTTTTGCACATAAATCGAGACTGTTGGTTAACTATCATGTCAATAGAATTTGGTCATGAAATTTTATGAGCCTCTAAATGGGACCAATCAAGGATTTTTAAAACAAATATGATGATTTTTAAATGTCTAAGTGATTTTTAAAAATTCCACAAAGTTTCTATCGAAATTAAGCTTTTTTGAGTTTTTTAGGTAGTGTGTAGGCCTCACCCATGCCACATCAACCACTATAAAAGGGCCAAGGTGACACATATGTGTCCACTACTCACTTTCCACCTTTCTTCCTCCATTCTCCCTTTGCTATAACTGACGCCATCTTTAGCAAAATCTCCATTTTCATCACTTTTTTCAAGCTATTTCTTAAGCCCATTAACACCTAAAATCATCTTAACATATGGAGAATTGATTTGTGAAGGTTTTGGAGGCCATAAAAGTGGTTAGAATTTAAGAAAGTTCAAGGAAGCTTAAAGTGTCAATAGAAGAAGACTAAAAGGGCAACTTCTTCTATGTAAGTGTTCTAGCCCTTTTTATTTTATTTCCTAGGGGATTTAGTGATTCTAAGAATAGCCATATGATTAGAATTGGATTTGGATGAGTGTGTAATTTTTGGTGAATTTTTAAAGAGTATATGGTGGGTATGGAAGTCAAAGCTTAAAAAGAGGATTTTATGATTTTCTTCAAGCTAGAAGAGTGGATTTCAACTCCTTTGATATTAAGCTAAGTGTATCTAATCCTTTCCAAGCATGTGAAGTTGAATTGTTATAAGAATTGCTTAGGAACCTTATACGAAAGTGATAGATTTAGTGGTTTATGTGTGTGGCTTGATATATTAAGTGTATAACTAAGCTAATGATGTGTGAAATGGATGTTTAGGGAGATGTTTGGATAAAGAGGAGGCAAGGAAAGGTGAGTTCCCCACTTGGCTAAGAGCTTTATATAGGCATATGTGTTTGTACATTGCTTGAAAGGGTGTTTTGGTATGCTAGTTAATGTTTTTGGCATGATTACTGATTGAATTCTAAGTGTATTAAGTGAACTTGGGAAGTTTTGGTAGATGACTTACTTTTGCTAAAAGATGTGCTTGGTGTGTGAGTGAGCATTTAGGTTGTATACATAGTTCATGCCATGGTCTTAAGCTTATTATGGATGGCATGTAAAGGGTATATGATGAACTTAGTGAAACTAGGCCTAGTTGTATGTATTGGTAGTTCATCGAGGCATGTTATAGGCTACATTAGTCTAATTAGTATGGTAAAAGCATGAATGATATGTTTAAGCATGGTTATGTAAGGCCTAATTATGTATGAATGTGTTTAAATGGGATAAAAGCATGCTTAAGGCAAAATAGACTTACAGTTGTGAGCTTTGTGAGGTAAGGTGACATAAAAATAAGGTATGGTTAATAGTATTTATATGTGCATTTTTGGCATGACATTTGTGGCATTTAGTACATGAATGATTTAGGTTGATATCATGATTAGGGTGACATAAAATGTATGACATATAGGACATGTTTAAAGTATGGGAAAAGGGTTGGAAAAATGATGTTAAAGTGGCATGTGAATGACTTTCTAAAAAAGGGATTAGCTTTGGCATAGAAAGGTAATGATTTTGTTGTTTGGTAAGTAAACCATTTATATGGCATATGGATGCTTTCATTTGATGGCAATTGCAGGCCTATTGACTTAGAAAACTATTGATGCAATTGGCACTAAAATAGCACTTGAAATGAGCTTATAATGGCCATCGCAAATACATAAAATAACCTATAATCGTCCCGTAAAATGAGATTCTAGGACTATAATCTAAAAGGCTATTTAACAAGAGAATAATTGAAAAAAAATAATATGCTAGACTAGAATTAATATGCATGTAATTATGCCTTCAAATTTGAGTCAAAAAGTGACAGAAAATTTTACCAATTTTACTTGGCAAGGTTAAAAGTGACCTATAACTATCCAGGTTAAAAATTCATTATTTAATAAAATTTTTATCTTTCTATTTTCCACTTCAGAATATTATAAAAAGATGATTAGTAAATAAATAAACTTAAAAGTGTTGATAGATGGCCTATTAGCTAGACACCCACTAAATGGGTTGATAAGTAAACTTAGGGATTAGTAGCTGTTAGACTGTCTGATTATCAGACTAGGCCGATGCAGTGGCCAAGGTTTATAATTAAGCCACTACACTAGTCTGTATGATAGACACTTAGTTTCATGGATTGGATATCACACTATACCGATGCAGTGGTGAAGGTCCCTAGATAGGCTACTATAATAGTCTACTGTGCAAACCAAGATGAATTATTTATGATGATTAGTATCTTGAAAGGTCTATAAACTGATCCCTATGCATAGCTACTTAGCATTTTGCCTCTTAGGATGTTCTTATTAACTGATCCCTATAGGCTATGGTGGCTAATGCAGTGGTTAGGGTCCAAAATGTGGGCCACTACACATCTTCCAATTCCCTCTTGTTCTAGTGTCTGTAAGCTTAGTCTACCTAGTAGGGCCTATTTAATAATTAAAAAAATGCACTTGAGTGAATTATGGAATAATTGGATAAATTATATAAAAAAAGAAGAAATTAAATTAAAACAATTATAGTGGTATTTTAGAAATTTTTGGAAAAAGTATGGCATATGTTCTGGATAACATCAAACATGTGGCAGGTGGTTCACACATTACACTTAGACTACTCATTTTAATTGCGTGTGTGTGTTATTACATGTATTAAATGGTTTAGATTTGCTTACTAAGTTTTATACTCAACATGCCTATGTTGTGGTGCATAGGTAACAAAGATAAGAAGGCCAACCTCAGTGATCATCCAGTGTAGCTATACAACAGCTAAAGGGTAAAGAAAGTGGGTTTTTTCTTTAAGTAATAGCACTCATGTACTATCTTATAGGTTTTAGGTAAGCATGCTTATAAGTTGCTATGTCTGTACATAAAACCTAGAAGTGATGTATATAAGTTGTTATAGTGTTTGTTTGAACTGTGTGTGAACTTAATAACTGTAGTTCTGAGGCCCTATATGGCTGAATGCAGATATGTAGTATAAATATCTAGTGTTGAATGATGTTTAATTAGGGGACCA
>CANXYI011781380.1:0-10088 GCA_948208565.1 Hura crepitans
TACCCATCTTGAATGGTTGGATTCATACATCCAGCGGATAATAAATTGTCATGTGGGAAAATATAATTTTAATAATTAATTTTGTATTGCAATATCAGTATATTACTTACTCGATTATTAATAAAATTATGAGTCCAATTTATATAAAGAATTTCTATATTATTTCGGAAGAACAATTGGATTATCTGACTCATCAAAGCTAATGTACTTTTAACTTAGTGGTGTTCACATCATTTTAGGAATTATAGAATTACATCCAAATTATAGAGCCAATGTCAATGGTTTAACTCCAAATATACATATTATCTGAACACCATTACTCACTTCTCAGGTTTTATTTATTTATTTTTAAAGAACATTTTGTTATCTATAAAGCTCGAAAAATCCTTACTTTTTCCAAATGCACATAAAACCCCTTTCCATATGTCAATCCTATTGAGAAGGATATGCAGGAACAAATTGGAAGGCTTAATTGAGAAAAACATAAAAATTTGTTTACCTCCAACAAAATAGGAGTCGAAAAACTTTTAAAATCAGTAAACAATCGGCTACTTATTCTGTCCTGGATATGGTTGAAAGAGATGAAAAAATGAAAGTCCACCAGACAGTTTCATGGCACGATATAAGCTATATGTATAAAGTGGTCAGCAGAGTAGCATTTGCTTCCTCTGACTCCTACAACTGTAGACTTGTCAAATGTATACTTAAAACACCTGGGTCTGTATACACATTCTAAAAAAATAAAAAATGAAATGTAAATTCTAAGCTTCTTTCCCTTTAACAAAATAAAAGGGGGAAAAAAAGACACAAAAAAGCTGATATCCATTCTTTACAATAACCCTACAGGCTGGGTGTTTTCGTTGACTATTCTACAGGCAGGAACCACTTTCTGAAGCATAGACGTCCCTTTGAAGGTCAACATTTGGAAGCAGCTTTTTCTATATTTGCTAAGCTGCAGATCCAGAGACATCTTCAACGTCCACACAGGAAATGGAAATCGAGCAGAAGTACATGAAAATATAGAACATGACACTGTATGCACGCGTAGATATCACATACCTGGTCTGGTTTTATCTTCTGAAAACCAAATTTGTCGATCCATATAGATTCTGCTTCTTCAGCAGCCGGAAGCACAATGTTCTGCACATTCAAATGCGCTAGCAGCATCTCGATGCACGAGAACAACAATTGGAAATAACCCTGGGAAAGTATTTTGTCCCATAAATAATCACGGTAAACTATACCCAATCACAGTACGGTGATAATACACCACCACAATAAACCAAATTAAAGTTCACCGGACATTATGCACGCTCCGAACAAAAATTATTTTTCCTGCTTAAAGGAAATATTTACAGGTAAGAAATATATCTCCATGAACAAGACCCAAATTAGGTGTAATGCAACTTCTGCTAATATTACCTTCCCACGGTTGCCATTACTTGTTGCAACTAATGGAAGTTCTGAAACTTCTTGCCCAAAAATACGAACTATTCCAGCTGATACAACAAATGAGCTGCAAAATTAAAATTATAGCATGCTGTCAACTTGCAGAAAGTGGCATCAAACAAAGCTTAGACACGTAAGAGCATCTCCTACTTGACTGTTAGCACTGCACAGTACATTCCCCCGTAATCCTGGCCCTTAGAATTTTTCCTGTCAGAAAGAGAGTTCTAAGTTAATTGCATACCAGGGCAGGAGATGGATACAAAAATAAAAAAAAAAACATAAAAATTATTCTAATTAGACATGTAAGCTTACCCGTACACCAACAAGGGAATAAGGTCACGCCCAGTTGCATCAACGATAGGATCAAAACATTCCTGAAACACAAGAATATATCAGTTTCAGTCAAATAATGTGTTCTCACTGGCACAGATGAATTTTTTTTATGCATTCCTCGTGTGCTAAACAAATAGGGGTCCAGCAAAAGCAGGCAATGGCAGACGAATCATAACTTATTACTGCATATATAGTTCTGGTGCAACATGATGATTCAACTTTACATCTTTGTTCAACAGTCTACAAGTCAAAAAAGGAAAAGAAATGCTTACATGACACAATCAGGTAAAGAAACTATACAATCCTACAAGCTATGCAAATATGAAAAAAATAAAAATGAACATTATGTGCATCATGAAGATGCTAAGAAGCATATCGAGCCACACCCCGAAAAAAAGGGAAAAAAAAAAAAGGCCTGCATTTTATTCTCATGAACAGTATTTACCTGGAAGATGGCAAGAGCTTGTGAAAGGAACAATTTTGACTCAGGCGAAGCCAATTTGCCACTAAGAAGTCGCCAGCTCACATCTATATCATTAGGATTTTCCAAACCTTTCACCTCATTCTTCTTGTTAATAACATTCAACAGAGAGTGTGGAAGTTTTTTAGCTCCTTGGACTATCAATTTCTGCACAGTAGAATATATCCTACCACAATCGGGGCAACAAAACCACTTCCCTTTTGGCAATTCCTGTCAAGAAAGTAGTAGCAACATTTTCAACAAAAGAGTTGCATGTCCAATAGGGGTGACCACAGTTTTGGTTCAAGCCAAACCCCAACCAAAACCGAACTGGTCAAAATTGGAATTGAACCGTAGTCAACGGTACTGAACCCATTAAAGACGCACACTCAAAAAGGCGCGCACACGCACGCAAATAAATTTATTAATTTAAAAAAAATAGATATTAGATTTTTTTTATGGGTACTGTACATGATAAATAATTTAATGTAATTATATAAATAAGTATACATTTTGAATATGAGAGAATAAATATCAAATAAAGTATTAATATTTTGTCTTATCATTTTTTTAAAAATAAAATAAAATTTTCACTTATTTAATGTTTCTCTTTTCATTTGTATTATTTGTTTATTAAATATTCAAGTTAAAATAATTTTAAAATCAAATATAATTTTGAAAAAAAAAATTACGGTTTGGAACCGAAAACTGTTTGAAACAGTCCTCATATGGTTTCTGTTCCAATTCCAACTTTTATGAAACCGAAACCAGCGGTTTTGGAACTGTGGTCACCCCTTGTCAAATCAAACAGGAAACTGAGGTTATGCCAATTAAATGAAGAAGCACAAATTACATGAACACAAACCTTTAAATTTGCCATTTTATGAATTCTCAAACAGCCAACATGAAATTCCTTCTCGCACTGCCAAATGAGTAGAGAAAAGTGATGATTTAAATGAATTGATAACTGTTACTCCATGTGTGCGGCGCTTGAAAGATTGGCAGAACAAGAATATGACATGAAATATATGAAGAAAACTTATGACAAAGAAAATCTCCAATCAAATTTAGAAATGCAACCTGCTAATATTAAAATCCCAGTGAAAAAAGCATTTACGTTAGAAACTACACAGCAAGAATGCCATAGATAATCACCTGATCACAGAGTATGATTGTGCGTGGACCAAATCCAGATCTACTAAAATCATGACCTCTGCATGAAAGGGATATTTTAAGAATGAAAGCAAATAAACGGCAAAAAAAGTTTGATTGGAAGAAACAAAGACATTAATAAAACAACCTCCATAGAATTGCTTAATTGAGCTTATCAGCCATGGAAGAATCCCTATGCTTCAAGTATTTCAGTGCAGCAGAGAGTAACTTTACCTGCATAGCACACATCCACTAAATTCTGCTTCAATGTTTTTTACAATACGAATGCATCTCTTGGTTATCTGTTCTATAGGGTCAATTCCTGAAATCCTTCCAGCCGCAACAGCATTGGCATTATGCTCTACAAACTTCTCTCGTTGGAACATATTCTTGCAAAATTGGCAAAACCATTTACCACGGGGAACATTTGACAGAGATGCACATTCTACACAGGCAAATGAAATTTGCTTGTAAAATTCAAATGATTTAGGGAACTAAACTAGTAAGAGCACTCAATTTTATAAGCTTACGCCACTAGCTCATTCAGGAAAGGTAATTTCATAAGCCTTTTAGCATCTCAAGAGAACTTATATATATGCAAGAGAGAAGCATAAAGCATGGACAAAGCAGAACAGGTAAGTAATAATTAGAATCATAGTCAAATAAAAATCTATTACCCCAAACAAATCAAGCTATGCAAGTCATGGATCATCTGGTTTCAGGCAGATGTATAAATATGTGATGAAGTATTTACTGCCAATACAATAACTGTTGTAGAGCACATGAACTATACATACCACACTCTACACTAAGAAACTATTATAATACCAATGGAGTTATGCACCAAAACAAAGACATTACTTTTTCAAGTTTGGTGCTCAATGCATTCAGCATGAAGTAATTACCACGTTATGCAGACCAAAAAGAAATAATTTTTCCTGGACTCAGAAAGATTTAGTGCGTCAACTTATTGACAGTCCATGCATTATATTTTCATCAATCCATTCATTACAAACTCTTCTTTCAAATGCTATTTCTGGTCCACTTCTTTTCTACAGGTGAGCAAATATCAGAAAGCTATAAATGCAAGGACTCTTCTCATCAAAATTATCAAAAGTAAACTAGAAGATCCACTATAACCAACCACAATCCTACTAACTCTGATCCTAAAACAATAAAAAAAAGGCATATGAAATAATACTATAAATCACAGTCACCTTTATGGAATGCTCTAGGACATCCATCACAAAGAATAAGACTCCCACCATCTGCACATACAATGCATAGGTCATCATTGTCCTTTGCAGCATACTTTCGACATTTTGATAGCGATATTGCCAGTTCATGAAGTGAGACACCATTAGATGTGTAAATATATGCATAGCTGTCAAAAACAAAAACACAGAATGGCCAGAGGGTGAGATGGAAAATTTAACATTTAAAGCCATCAGACATGTCATCAACAACTTACGGCTTTTTGCGTGTAGCCCAGCCTGCATGAGCTTCAAATGTTGAGGGGCTGACCTGCAGATCAGTTATCAGAAAAGACAACATTGCTGATGAAAGATTAAGGAGCAGTTAAGTTTAAGAGGCAAGAAGTACCTCGCAGTTGCAGCAACAGCACAGTATTCCAAAGCCCCTTTTGTAACCCATAAGCAATTTCTGTTCAATAAGAATTCATTAGTTTGCAGATTAAAAAGGCATAAACATTTATAATTTAAATGAAATTTATCTTTAACAACCTGTCCACGAGCATAATATGCTACTTCAGTCCCATCAGGCAATCCACCCTCCTCAAAAACCAATTTATGCAACCTCTGATCTCTAGAGAAAATAATGTACAAAAGACAAGATAACTTCTCAAGACAGAGTGATAACATAATTAAAAAAAGATATGCCACACAATCACAACAAAAGTGAAAGATAGGAGGGGCAGGGGAAAAAAGAACAAACTTTGTTGTTATTTTCCACTGTGACTTTTTTGGCGAAGAGACACTTGTCAATGCACTTTTTGAGGACTTCAACACTAAAGCTGATTTTGACAACCTGAAAAAAGTAGGCAGAGGCGGACTGAGAAAAGGAGAAAGTATAGTAGCATACAAAAAAAAGCAATATATCAACTACTTTTTGCTGTTCCATTTGAGGATCAAAGAACTTACTACTCAGTATAAGAAGAAAGAGAATGGCAAAAACACAAAGCTGAAATATGCTAAGCTAAGCAACAAATTATAAATTATTTCTCCATATACCAAAGAGAAACAACAAATTATACACTGTTAATGCAAACCTTGGTGTGGTCTTGCATTGATTCTTTTTCCGTGAGAAATTTTTCAAAGCACTTTTAGAGGGTTTTATTATTAACTCTGGTTCTGATGACCTGAATGAGAAAAGATGGATGCTTAGATTGAAATCCCAGCCCACTTATGATTTAGCATATGACTGTGACTTTCATATGTTTTGGAACAAAAAAGAACAAACAATAATTTGCCCTAAATGGAAAGCTGAAACTTAAGCCAGAAATATAAATATGAGTAAGACAATAACCTGGGTATTATCTTCAATTCACTCTTTTTTCTTGAAGACATGCATATTGGAGCAGTTATTGATAACTTTGTAAATAAATCTGGACTTGATGGCCTGAAATAACACAGATTGGAAATAAATGTCATTAAAAGAGAGTTGTGATGCCAACTTCATTCAGAACAAAGAACTTTTACAACATGAATCTATTTAAGAAGTAGCAGTTTAAATCTAATAGAAAAGAAAGTCACAAGTTGGAAAAGATACTAACTTTTTAATTATCTTCCTTAGAGTATTATCATGCAAGAGGGTAGACACAGAAGCACTTGCAGAGGATTCAGCAGACAAAACTGGTTCTACTAAGCTGAGACAACACAGATGCAAGAAAATTACTAAGAGGTCAAAAATGCTTTGTCGACATCTCATTGTTAGTTTACATGTCAAATTGCTTGAAGGAGTTTCTAGGGTAAAAATGTACTAGAAAGCATCTTGCTATTATACCAGAGATTTGAGATTATATTTTGCTAAACATATGCTCAATTTTCACCAGATTGAGAATGATTATCCCAAAACTGCACCCTAATCCCTAATCCCGGCTAAAGATGCTGAGGGGCAAGAAAAACACAAATAGAAATGTTGATACAGAACCAGAAACATTCATAAGTAAATTTATTAAAAATAAAGTAAAAGAAAACTGTGATGTAATGTATCTAGGGAATCAAAACAAAAATGCTTATTCATGAAATCAACATAACATAATCCATAATGGCACCTCCTCCAATGCAAACATGACAGTATGCAAGTGCCAGATATCAAATAAATCATGACAAGGACAAGGTTAAGGTGACACGTGCATGTGGAGAACAGACTATCTATTTAACTCATGTTCTTAAAAGACTTCAAACACCAACCCACCACCATAGAATTAGATGAACATGAATATAATTTGGTCCCTTGAAATCATAAAGGAGATGTCTAATTGTCTAATGTATAGTTCATGAAATTACTAGGGGCAAACGCCTGCAAATATCCATATGAAGATACAATTTTGAACAAGAGAACAGTGAGTCTATAATACTAAGCTTCAGCAAATACATTGAAAGTTTGTAACCCCACCTTTCTGAAAACCAAGAATCACAAGAAAAAAGGGCAAAATTTAAAAGCAGCAATTGCATACCTAGTCTTTGTAACAGTTTCACAAGCTGGGCTGGCATTATATTCCTTTGACTCCACACATGAATTGCATAGAGGTCCAACTTTGCCAACACAAATTGTAGGGAACGTACCTGGAACATTTAATAAGAAAAAAAAATGAATAGAATACTACAACACTGAACTTTGCCCACTTGAAATGAAAATATTAGAGAAAAGCTTACCTTTGCATCTCTTGCAGGTGAAAGTTCTCTCTTTTGGCAAACCACTAATGGCATTTTGAATTGTTTCTTCCAAAGAGTCAAGAGGAGAAGTCCTGCATGCATTGAGTACATCAAGCAAGCTCTTCCCATTCTCAAAACATATGTACTGTGCAGCACGTCTGTATTGTTTGATGGCATGTATCTCAAATTGAGAGGGAGGAATTACCTGATAATTGTTAAAAAAAAACGAAATCATTAAAGAAATAGTCTGTTCATGAAACTAAGGTGCATGTTAAACTAGGTCGGAAAAAAAAACTCACCCTGCATCCCTTGCACAAAGAACATGAACACAGAATTCCGACGTCTTTGATTGTACCTCGAAGACAAAATGCCTGAAACTAAGGTGGCCAAAGGAAAAATAAATAAATAACAAAGAAAGAACCTAAACTACTGGCCAAAGAGGAAGGGGGGAAATGCCCCTGACACGAAAGAAGAGTATGATAAACTGCATAGTAATAGAGGATTAAAGAAACTAAACCTTCTTGCCGCCCATGTACACAACTGGTACCCCCTCAAGCAAACCAGTCTCAAAGAGCTCCTTGACCGTCATTGGTATATTATCTAATGCAATCTTTTTTGACATTTTCAACTCCAGATTCTTCTTTGGAGGGATCAATGCGCTTCCTTCAGCTATCATCTCTACATCTACTTTGGAAATCATTTTGGTGTCAATAGATTCTAATCCATTAACCTTTACTTCCACAGTTTCCATATTAGACTTCAAATTACACCTCGTCAACCGTCTGAGCTTAGTAGGAATAAGCTCCGCAACCAATTTTTGCGCCCCTTCTTTATGTGGGATTGTCCTAGGCTCACTTATTGGTTCATCTTTACAAATGGGGAATTCTACGTTACAAACAGACACTTCTCTGCTTGCATCTTTGGCAGCTTTCTCTTGATTACTTTTAATGACAGTCCCATCTACTGGTCTATTCTCTTCAATTACCGTTTTAACTAGTTGGCTCTTTCGATCTTCATCAAATGAATTTTTTACTCCATTGGTCAAATCCAATTGTGAAACCTCCATATGTGAGCTTTTACTCCTTTTATTTTGTGTATCGCAATCACTACCTCTACTCTTCCTCACTCGGGAATAAACAATGAAACCATTTACCTTAGCAAATTTAAATCTCTTACGATTACTATCATCAGACAATTCCCCGCAAGAATTCAACTGATTCTGAATCTGAGACTGCAACTCCGTCTCCATTTGGAAGCCACGGTTTCCCTTGAGGGAGCCAGCTAACTGGGACTGAACTTCAGCCACAAAAGCCAGCTCTCTCTCTTCATAATAACAAATCAACCGAGGAATCACTGAAAAATAAAAAAGAAAGAATTGAAGAATCTAAGTATAAAACTAAGAGATAAAACAGGTTACTTATAGGGTTTAGAGAGGAGGGAAGTACCTGAGAATCAAGCAATGCGCATGAGGGAATGTAATTTGAATTTGATTTCGAAGGGAATAGGAATTGAGGAATTATGATTGGAAGACAAATTTAGGGTTTATTTCGGGCTGTTTAAGGGTATCGAATTTTGAAATTGAAAGAATGGAGCTGAGAGATGCAGAGAAAGAGAGCTGGAAAGAAGAAGAAGAGAGGATTACCGGGGAGGCGAACTGACCAAGTACAGTAGAGAATACAGATAGAGGAAGGAGGGACTGATTTGTAATTTAGAAATTTGTTGAGGGATGTATTCAAAATTATCTTATTTTAGATTTTAATGCGAATTGCTACCGTACAACTGGTTCACCACCATTTTTTGTGCTTACCAAACTATTATTTTCTAGGAAACTTCTGTTTTTCTCTGCAAACAAACAAACTATTATCTAGGAAAAAATCTGTTTTAATTCAATGAAACTCTTTTATTCCATTTTCCTTTTTTTTCCCATAAAATTCAAAGTATTTTCTTTATTTGAATTGAGAGCTCAAACAAAATTTCCGTAACTTAATTTGAAGTATAATTCAATACATTTGTTTTTTTAATATATTACTATTAAATATTTACTTTTAAAAATTTAATCGTTATGCATATATTTATGTGCCAAAAACAAAAATATATCAAATCAATATTTATTTTAATGTGTAATAAATAAATAGTTGTAGCGTAGGAAAGTCATAAATGGTTTATTGGATTCTTCATTTTTAGCAACAAAATATTTGTTTCCTTTTTTTTTTTAAATTTGATTTGAATTTATAATATAATTTAATAGGATCATGATTTGATGTGCTCGTGCATCGATATATAGATACATTTTAATTCAAATGTGTGCACCCGTATATATCTAGTGCACGGACGCAATTTAATATAAAAAATCCAAACTAAAAATAATTATAAAATCTAACCTTGGCAAATATCCACTTGTTTTTTTTTTAAAAAAAAAAGGGAAATAAATTATCTAAATTTAAACATAAAATGCAATCAGAATTTTGAAAGTATTGTATAATATTTGATTGACTCGTCAAAATTTATGATAGTGATGGAAAATGAATTACACGTCATCAAGGATCAAGGAAGCCCATATATAGAGAGATGGGCCAAATCGGCCCACAAGTAGCCATTGAATGGACCCATCTTTATAAACAGAGAACTTTACCCAAAATATAGCCCAAACCTGTTTTAAAATTTTAATATATTTAAATTTTTTAACAATTTATATCACAGAAACATTTGACACACAGAAATATTTATCATTATAAAAACAAAATCTTCCATATTTTTCTTAAAAAAGAAAAGTAAGAAGATGGAAAAAAAAATGAGTG
>CANXYI011781481.1:0-11031 GCA_948208565.1 Hura crepitans
TTGGCCCAATTATTCACATGCTATGTAGTTATTTTAAATAGGCTCCCAAAATCATTTTTAATAGGACAGTTATAGGTCATTTTTCTATTTTGCGATGGCCATTTTAGGTTCATTTTAAGTCATTTTCAAGTCCTTTTTTGCACTCATAATCTTGCACTTCCATAAGCCTAAAGCCAAGCTCAACAATATGTCTCAAGTTACCATAACAATTTCTTCCACACTATGTCACATAAACATTACAAGTTAGGCCACTTTAAGGCACTAACTTCATGCCAAAAATAGTCCATCTACAAATCACTTTTTCATGTAATTACAAGCCAATATCAAGTTCATTTTACAATCTTTTCTATCTTTAAAAGGTATCCCATATTATATCTATTTCATGCCATACTAATCATACACATTCACTTAGATCATGGCATATAAACATTGCCACATTCATGCCAAATATGTCATGCCATTGCACACACATATGCTAGTTAAGCCATGCCTTATTTTCATGCAATTTAGCCTTGCAAATAGCCTTAAATTGCCTTTCTCATACTTTCAATCACATTCAAGCACACATATACACATGTTAACATGCCACAAGCATGCCTACACACACATTATGCCATTGCCATGTAACCTAAGCCAATTCAGACCTTGATCATGCCTTAGCCATAGTACACCTATACATAAACAAGTTTTATTCACTAATTCCTTCACTTACACCTAATATGCAATCATTAGCAGGCCATATTCCATACAATATGCCAAGCACACATGACATACACTTAACCTACACATCAAGGCACCTCTTGGCCTAATGAAGGAACGCACCAAAACTCATAATTCTCACCACACAAATACATAATTCATGTATCTTTCATGTAATATACCTTAGAAATCAGGCCAAATCACCTTAACAAGCTATACATCCACACACACCTTGCATAAACCTTTCGACCAAAAGGAGAACTTACCCTTCCATGTATTCCTTTCCTCAAATCAACATTCTAATCATGTCTTACATATAAAATTAACCTAAATAAATGTCTAAATCATCAATTCACACACATTAGCCACCTTTCTCACCATTTTTATATAAGAATTCTAAGCCTATCACATATGAATTTCATCATTTATGCTTCAAATGCCTTAAATTAACTTTCCACACTACTGAGGGAGATGAATTCTTCACTTTAAGCTTGATAAAGATTGCAAAACACTTCACTTTGCCTTCGCCTCAATTCATAACACTCCTACTTCAAAATTCCTTGAAAAATCACACATATCTCTAAATCAAATTCCAATCATATAGGCATTTTTAGAATCACCAAATCTCTTAGGAAATAAATTAAAAGGGGTTGAATTACTTACACATCAAAAGTTGCCCTTTAGTCCCCTTTGATGTACACCTTGAGCTCCCTTGAATTTTCTTAAGCTCTAGGCACTTCTATGGCTTCTAACACCTTCACAAATCAATTCTTAACATAGTTAGGGGATTTTTAGTGGTAATAGGTAAGGGAACAACTTATAAAGAGGAATGAAAATAATTGGTAGAAACTGAAAATGGCATCGAGAGGGTGAAGGAAGAAAGAAGAAGAAGAAATAGGGTAGTGAGTGGGTATGGCCAAGTGGCCACTTAGGTGTCAAATAGAGGCTTATATAGGTGGTCAGGTGCCATAGGTGGGGTCACACGCCACCCATGCATCTCAAAAAAGCTCAATTTTGGCAAAAACTTTGAGAAAATTTTAAAATCTCACATACCACCAAAAATTATCATGTTTATTTTAAAAATACTCAATTAGTCCCATTTAGAGGGTCATAAAATTTCAAGGCTAAATTCCATCGATAGGACAGTTAAATAACTACCTCGATTTATGTGCAAAACCTCAAAATTGAGAAAATTTGCAAATGACCTCAGAATTAAAAAATTCTTTCACCAATGGACTTAGGGGAATTTTTAACCTTTAGAGTATGGAATTTTTAGGTTTGCTAAGGCACATCTTAGGTCATTCCTAGACTGACTCTATTTGAGCCTACAGCTCCGTAGATTATAACCTAAAATAATATATTAGTTCTACTAAATCTTTAAATTAAGCCATTTTCATCATTTTTTGACCCTTTGAAGTTTCATGAGCATTACCCCTACCTCGAGCCATGAGCCTCATGAAGGTGATCTGGCACTCTAAGAACACTTTTCGACCTCAGTGGTACTGTTCATGGAGCCTCAACTTATAGGCATTACAATTCTTCCCCTCTTAAGAAATTTTGTCCTCGAAATTAACTAGAGTGAATAAGTGTGGGTATTAAGTCACGATATGATTTTTAGGCTCCTTAATAGCTTTTTCTACATTGTGATACCTCTAGAGGACTTTAACCAAAGGGATGGCTTTATTCCTTAATTGCTTCATTTCTCTGGCTAGTATCTATATTGGTTTTTCCATGTGGCTCAAGTCTAGCTGTATTTCAATGTCTATTGTTGGGATTATGTGGGAGGGATCTAATCTATATCTCTTTAACATTGAGACATGAAACACATCATGAATTTATGATAATTCAGATGGCAAAGCTAGCTTATATGCTAGAGGTCCCACTATTTCTATAATTTCATATGGTCTAATGAATCTTGGGCACAACTTCCCCTTTTTCCCAAACCTGAGGACCTTTTTCCATGGAGACACCTTTAAGAACACTTTCTTAACAACAACATACTTAATATCCCTCCGCTTCAAATGAGCACAGGATTTTTACTTATTAGTTGCAACTTTCAACCTTTCTCTAACCACCTTAACCTTTTCCTCTGCATCTTTAATTAGGACAACTCCTAGTATCTTGTTCTCCTTAATCTCACTCTAGCACAAAGGAGTTCTACACTTTCTACCATATAGTGCTTCATATGGGGCCATGCCCAAACTAGTCTAATAGGTTTTATTATAGGCAAACTCAACTAGAGACAAGTATTGATCTCAGCTGCCTTTAAATTCAATGGCATAGCTACGTAACATATCCTCAAGCATTTGTATCACCCTTTCTGATTGTCCCTCTATTTGAAGGTGAAAAGCTATATTGTAGGTCAATTTAGTGCTTAAGGCTTTATGTAATTTCTTTCAAAACCCAAAAGTGAATTGAGGATCTTTATCAGAAATGAATGCCATAGGTACACCATGAAGTTTGACAATCTCATTAATGTACAGTTTAGCCAACTTTTCCAGTGAGTAGTCCATTCTAACAGGGATAAAGTGAGCTATCTTGCCAGTTTGTTAACAACCACCCAAATAAATCACATTTGCCTCTAGTCATAGGCAATCCCATTACAAAATCAATTCTTACCTTTTCCCACTTCCATTTTAGTATTTCTATAGGATATAGCAATCCAGAAAGAACCTGATGCTTAGCTTTTACTCGCTAGCATGTTAGACATCTAGTAACATACTTTGCCACCTCTCTCATCATACCTGACCACCAATACTAGGGCTTCAGGTCCAAATACATCTTAGTACTACTGAGGTGCATAGAATAAGGAGTTTCATATACCTCCTTTAGTATCTATAATCTTAAGTCATCCGTATTAGGTACACATAACCTGCCTTGATAATACAGACATTTATCCTTTCTCAAATCAAATCCTGGTGCCTTCCCCTCTTAGACTTTACTTACTAGTTGTATCAGTGACTCAACTCTACCCTATACTTCCTTTATCTATTCTATAAAATCTAGTTTAATCTGTAACTTAGCCAATATAACATTCTCCTTAGTGTATTGCAATATGGCATTCATAGATCTCAAAGTCACTATAAATTTTCTGCTCAAAGCATCAGCTACCGCATTAGCCTTTCCTGGATGGTAATTTATTAAGTAATCATAATCCTTAATCAGCTTCAACCACCTTCTCTATCTCAAGTTCAATTCTTTCTGGGTTAAAAGTTATTTTGGACTCTTATGGTCAGTATAGATGTAACATTTCTCACCATATAAGTAGTGCCTCCAAATTTTCAAAGTAAATATAATAGCAGCTAGCTTCAAGTTATAAGTAGGATAATTCTTCTCATGTAGTTTTAACTTTCTTGAAGCATAGGCTACTACCTTTCCTTATTGCATTAGCACACAACCCAATTCATTAAGTGAGGCATCACTGTACACTATAAAGTCTTTACCCTATTAAGGTTGAATTAGGATAAGAGCTTTTATTAGCATCTTTTTTAGCTTCTCAAAACTGGCCTGACATGGGTCATCCCATGCAAATTTTGCATTCTTTCTAACCAGTCATGTCAAAGGGTTATAATCAAAGAAAATCCATTCACAAACCTTTAGTAGTACCCAGCTAATCCTAGGAAACTCTATATCTCTATCACATTCTTTAGAGGTTCCCATTTTAACACTACCCTGACCTTGCTCGGGTCTACTCTGATGCCTTTTACTGACACTATGTGTCATAGAAAAGATACTTTAGTCAACAAGAACTCACATTTATTCAACTTGGCATATAACTATCTCTCCCTCAGAGTTTGTAACATAACCCTGAGATATTGTTCATTTTCCTCCCTAGTTTTAAAGTATACCTGAATATCAGCAATGAATATTACCACAAACTGATCTAGATAAGATTGAAATACTCTATTCATTAACTTCATAAAGGCTGTCAGGGCATTTGTGAGACCAAATGGCATCACTAAGAATTCATAGTGCCTATATCTAGTTCTAAATGTAATCTTAGGAATATTAACCTCCTTGAATCTCAGTTGATGGTACCAAGATCTCAGGTTAATCTTAGAAAATACACCCGCACCTCTCAATTGATCAAAGAGGTTATCTTTTCTAGGTCAAGGATATTTTTTTTCATTATCACCTTATTTAGCTATCTGTAGTCAATACACAGCCAAAGCGAGCCATCCTTTTTCTTCACAAGCAACATAGGTGCTCCCTAAGGTGAAACATTGGGTCTGATGAAAACTTTATATAAAAGTTCCTACAATTGCACCTTTAATTCTTTTAGCTCAGCAAGTGCCATTTGGTAAGGAGTAATAAAAATAAGAGTTGTACTAGGGTACACCTCAATTTCAAAATCAAGCTCTCACTATAGAGGCAAACCTAGTAACTCAGTAGAAAACACTTCAGGAAACTCTAACACTATTGGAATCTATTCAAGTATTGGGGTGGAAGCTTCAGTGTCAATGATATAGGCTAAGTAGGCTTTACACCCTTTTCGAATGAGTTTCCTTGTTGTATCAACTAAGATGAGGTTATTCATACAATTTCTTTCACCCACAACTATCACTATCTATCCCTCCATAGTTTGAAGGGTCAGATTCTTATTTTTACAGTCAAGTATAGCTTGATGTTTAGACAACCAATCCATTCCAAAAATCACATCAAACTCATGAAAAGGTAATTCAATCAAGTCTATAGGAAATAGACATTCTTGAATCACTAAAGGACACTGCTTATATACCGTATTCACATTCACACTCTATCCTATAAGATTACTGACTTGTATATCTATATTCACATGCTTAGATTTCTATCCTCTATTATGTGCCAATATGGTGCATATATATAAAGGTGTGGATCTTGGGTTTATAAAAGCCACAACTGGAATATTAAATAAATAAAAAGTACTAGTTATGACATCTGGTGTTGCTACCTTTTCTTTAGCTCTAACAACATACTATCTAGTTGGGGTACGGGCTTCTAATTTGTTCCCTTAACTAGAACTAGGTTAATCTCCTCTACTCTATCTCTGACCCCTATTCTAAGGTGCAACTATGGATGCCTAAGTATAAGCACCCTCGGGCTGTCTCTAAGGACACTCTCTCTGATAATGGTCCCTAACACCATAAGTAAAGCATTCTCCCTTTCAACCTGACCTACACTAGACCTAATGCCTCTTGTTACATGTATTATAGGTTGGGCATCCATTCCTATTACCTGATAGACTAGGAGTACTAATAACTATAAGAGGTAATCGGGGTCTGACTGTGGAAGCTTGCCAAAATCTTTGAGACTATATCTATCTCTATGGTTAGTACAAGACTAGGACTAAGATAGTGCTTCTCTTCTTCTCTTATTGTCACTTGGGGCTATACTTGATTACCCTATAGTAAATTATCTCTATTTCTGGAAAAAGTCTCTCTTTTCATGTACCATCTCCTTTATGTCATAGGCAGATGCCATTAATATAGCAAAGTCTATTACCCTTGGGTTTGCTATCTACATTCTCAACTCCATATTCAACCTCTTCAAAGATCTTTTACACTTTTCCTCTTCACTGGGAATAAACTTCTCTACGTATCTGATCAATCGGGTAAAATCCTTCTCATATTCAGCCACTTTCCTCCTGCCTTATTTCAAATCTAGAAATTTCTTCCTCCTCTTATGCTTATAGGACTCAAGGATATACCTCTTTCTAAATTCTATCAAGAAAAACTCCTGTGTGAGATCTATCACTAGCTTTCTTCTTCTGATAGTATCCCACCAATGGTGTGCTTCTTCCTATTGGAAGGAAGTTGTACACTTCAGGCTATCTTCTTTTAAGCATTCTAGCTATTCCAAAATCCTAAAAGTCCTCTTTAACTATTACTCCGCTCGTGCTACATCATCCTCTTTCGTGCCTAGAAAATCCACAACTCCTATCTTTTTACTTCTCTTTAATGGTGTCTTTTGCATAAGAGCTGGTGCTGGTGGAGGTACTGGAGCTAGTGGAGGAGGTAAAGGTGGAACAATAGGTGCAAAGGTATGTCTCAACAGATTAACTATTTGTTGTAACAAAGCTAGAGATGGTTTTACCTGTGGCTATGCTTGAGGTTATAGCCTATGTGTAGCATCACTAAGCTTAGGAGTAGCTGTATTATCTGCTCCCTATATTATAGTCAGAGCATAACTGGACACTTCCTTTACTTTTTCCTCGATGGTCTATTAACCATATTAAATCACTACAGAAGTTATAAACTTATCAGCCTCTGTGCAGTATAGCATAGCAATATAACCAACCCTAGATTCTGGCACTCATGTAAATTACCTTAAAACTTTAAGACTAGGCTTTGATACCACCAAATGTGACACCTCCTATCAGATTCCTGAAGAAAACCCGATAGGCAAAACACTTCTTGCTAGGTCACCTATCCTAGAATTTCTTTAGAGTTAAACTCCTTAACACTTATGGATTGTTTTAGAACTCTATCAGATGTTACTTAGATTTTTAGTCTAACCCTTAAACATATATATACATGGTTTGATAGACTTAGAAAAACCATTCACAGACATTGTGCAAGTTACAGAAAATTAGGCAGCATAACAGCTACTCGAGTGACATACCAAAATTTTTTTCACCTATTAAAAAGCACTTTTATAGCCAATCATTCAATTCAACCTCTATCTAGACCTTTCTGGTCCCTCAGTCAACATATTAGCACACATCAGACATATATCATAATAATATACACATAGGGCCTTAGGCCTATAGTTATCAAAACCTCAAGCAACCCAATCAAACAAAACACTTGCTTATATACAGGCATAGTAGCTCATAAGCATGCTAACCCATACCTACATAATTTACATCAGTGCCACTACTAAAAAAAAACAACTATAATTACCCTTTAGCACTTGTATTGCAATACATGATTATAGAGGCCTATCTGCTTGTCCTTGCTACCTACGCACCATAACACAGATACACTGATTATAAAACTGAGTGGTGAATTAAAACCATTTAAAACATGCCACATGCATTAACACTCACAAGCAAACATAAAATAATTATTTAAATGTATTGTGTGGGTGGTATGCTAAGTGACTAATACCATTCAGATGATATTACATGTTTACCTCAAAATTATCAAAATGCCACTATGTCTTATTTATTAAATTAATCATCATAAATTATCATAAATAATTCTAGACTTGTATTTTATTTTTTTGTAATTCTATTTCACAGGCCTAACTAGATAGACGACACTTACAGACACTACACCAAGAGGGAACTGAAAAGTGTGCAATGGCACACATTTTAGAACCCTAACTATTACACTAGCCTGATACAGCTATGGGGATTAGTTCATAGGAACCTCCCAAATAGCAAATAATGAACAAATGTGCATAGGGATTAGTCTATAGACCTCCTAATGACAACTTATCATGTCAAATGATTCATCTAGGTTTACCCAATAGACTAGTGCAGTGGCACCTTTAGGAACCTTTATTGCTATATCGACATAGTCTGACATATAGAGAGAGATGCAATTAATATAGTGGTTTACCCTGTAGACTAGTACAGTGGCTCAATTATGATCCTCATTCGCTACACCAGCCTAGTCTGATAAATAGATAGTCTACCAACTGCTAATCCTTAAGTTGATTAGTAACCCATCTAGTGGATGTCTAACTAATTTGCTATCTGACTTTATTTTAAGTTTATTTCTTTATTGATCATCAATTTATAATATTCCAAGTTGAAAAGTAGATAGTTATTATATTTATCCGATGGTTAATTTTTGACCATGATAGTTACAAGTCATTTTTAGCCCTATCAGACTGTTACAGGTAAATTTTTTTTTGAATATTTTGGGGCACTATCTTAAACATATTTAAAGGAATATTAAATCTAATATGTTCCATTATTTTGGCTTTATTTTATACATGGCAAGTAATTATTTTAAATATGGGTCCCTATATTTAATTTTCGGGACATTTATAGGTTATTTTTCAACTTTGCGGTGGCCATTTTAGGTTCATTTTAGACCATTTTCAAGCCATCTTTTATTGCCAATTGCACTTATTATCTTGCACTTTCATAGACCAAAAGCCAATCCCAAAAGTATATCTTAAAGGGCCACAAAAGTGGCTTCCATGCTATGGCACATAAACATCACAAATTATCTCAACTTAAGGTACAATTTGCATGTATATTTTAGTCCATTTACAAGTCAATTTGCCATGCCATTACAAGCCAATTTCAAGTTCTCTTTTTAACCAATTTCTAACCATAAAGGGCATCCTAATATTGATGTATTTCAAGCCTTATTCTCATAAATGTTTACTTAAGTTATGCCATTTAAACATTTCCAAATCCATGCCAAATATGTTTATGCCATATTGCACATATATGCAAGTTGCCATACCTCATTTTCATGCCATTTAGCCTTACATAGCTCTCAGCCAACAGCCCTAAATTGCCATACAAATGGGTTTAATCACATTCAAACACATATACACATATTTTAGCATCACACAAGCATGCTCACACACACATAATTCCATTGTACACCTTAGTCATGATTTTACCATACTTAATGCACTTGCACACAAGCCTTATTCTTTAAGTTTATTAATTACACCTAAAATGCCATCACTAAGAAACCAAATTCCATACATTATGCAAAGCATGCATGCCTTACACCTAACCTGCATACTGAGGTACATCTCAGCCAAATAAAGCCTTACACCCTTATAATTCTCACTATATACACATATAATTCAAGACTAATTCATGCCTAATACCTTAAGAATCATGGCAAAATCACCTTAAGAAGCCATATACACATACTCTCCCTTACACTAACCTCTTGGCTAAATGGGGACTAAGCCCCTCTATGCATTCTTTTCACCATATGACCATTCCAAGCATGCATTCCATACATAATTAACTTAAATACATGTTTAAGTCATCAATTCACACTTACTAACTACATTTCCCACCATTTTTATACAAGATTGCTAAACTTATTACATATGAATTTCATCATCCATGCTTTGAAGGCCTTGAATACACTTACCTTGCTACTAAAGAAGAATTCCTCTCTTCAAGCTTGAAAAAGACCAAAGCACACCTTAATTCCACTTTTCTTCTATTCACGCCATCCTCTCTTCAAAAATCCTTGAAAAATCATACACATCTCCAAATCAAATTGCAAGCATATAAGCATACATAAAATCACAAAATCCCCTAGGAAATAAATTAAAAAGGGTTGAATTACTTACACAAAAGAAGTTGCGCATTTAGCCCCCTTTGATGTACATTTGCTACAACTTGAATTTTCTTGAAATTTAGACACTCCTATGGTTTATAACTCTTTCACAAATTATTTCAAAACATAATTAAGGAATTTTTGGTGGTAATTAGGAAAGGAAAAGCTTGCATAATGAAGTAAAAATGGTGGAAACAAAGGGAAAGTAGCATCGGGATAAAGAGAGAAGGAAGAATAAGGAGAAGTGGGGTGGTAAGTTGTCAACTTGAGACTTATATAGTGGGTGAGGTGGTCAGGGTGGTGTCACATTCCACCTAAGCTTCCCAAAAAAAAACTTAATTTCGATAGAAACTTTAGGGAATTTTTAAAAATCACACATACCTCTAAAAATCATTGTATTTATTTTAAAAATCCTTAATTTGTCCCATTTAGAGGCTCATAAAATTTTACAACCAAATTCCATCGATAACATATTTAACCAATAGCCTCAGTTTTTGTGTAAAACTTTAGGATTAAGAAAATTTGCAAATGACCTTGAAATTCAAAAATTCTTTCTCTAATAGACTCAGAGGAATTTTTGACCTTTAGGGTATGACATTTTAAGTCTGTCCAGGCACATCCTAGGTTATTTTTAACCTGACTCTATTTAAGCCTATAGCCTACAAAATTACAGTGTAAAATAATTTATTGGTCCTACTAAATCTTTAAATTAAGCCATTTTCATCATTTTATGGCCCCTCAAAGTTTCATGACCAGTTGTTCACGTCCCTTTTATTTTCCTAAGACTGATTAAAGTAAAATATCCTAAGAGTCAACTTAAGCCACACTCTTTGATTCTTGGAATACGAGAAGAAAGCTAAAGGAATCTAGGGCCGCCCCTTTTTGATTGGCTTAGGAGTTGCAAGTTAGGGACCACAAGGTAGGAGTTGCCACCTGATAGAGTCGAGAAATACCTTGTAGGGCTAAAACCAGAGTAGTTCGAAACCCTACTCTTATTTATACCTCAAATTAATATGAAAATTTGTTTTGAATTTATGATACTATTCCTTTTCTCAAGCGATATTTTGCAATTAAAGTAAAT